>JASGXE010012595.1:0-27965 GCA_030068105.1 Sinentomon sp. SZTP_YWyxl
AAAGAAAAGCAAAAAAAAAGGAGGAAAAAGGAAAAAAAACAAAAACAAAAGAAAAGGATAAAAAAGAGGAAAAAAAGAATGAGAAAAAAAAAGAAAAAAAAAGCAAAAAAGAAAAAAGAAAAAAAAAAAACGAGAAAAAAGAGTGAAAAAAAAACAAAGAGAAAAAGAAGCAAAAAAGGGGGATCTGAAATTTTGTAAGAAAGTCACAATTTAGATTTGAACAACTGATTCGAGAGAAGACTGGCAGGTACACGGAATGAAAGAATAGGTAGGTAGGTAGGTACCTACTTCAAGATGATCTTGGATGGCAAATAAAGGCAATTTCGCTTCAAGGAGGAACTCGTACCCATCCAGGTTTCTCCACACACGCACACACCTAGCCTTGTTAATTTCCCAGAAAAAAATTGTTTCCGACGGGATATCTTTCCTTTGACAACTCAGGTTTTGGTTGTTGACGGGTGTGACGAAAACGCTGAACCTGCTTGTCTTGCTTGTCCTGTTGGAAACCTGCTTGTCCTGCTGGTAATAGTTAAATAGGTTAGGTTGTTAGATGAGGTTATCCTAACCTCCTAACCTAAACTAACCTCACCTAACCCTGACCTAACCCCAACCTGGCCATTACCAGCAGGACAAGCAAGACAAGCAGGTTCAGCGTTTTAGTCACTTCCGTTGTTGACATCTTTCTGGTGGCCAGGGAAAGATGTCAACAACCAAAAACTGAGTTGTCATCTGTCAAACTCAAAGGAAGGAAAGATATCCCGTCGGAAACATTTTTTTCTGGAAATTGTTGCTATGGGAATGCTGCTTGTTTGAAATTATTGGGAATGCTTGCTTACCCAATAAATATTGGATAAGCAAGCATTACGCACAAAAAGCAGGTACCAATACCAAAAGGATCTGGTGGATTTGACTTCTAACACACTGCAGTGCTTTCATCAAGAGGAGAGTGTTCTCAGTTTAAAGTTTTCAAAACAAGAGCTGACTTCCAATTTCGACTCGCAATCTTTTATTATCTGCATTACATTGACGACGTGACATGAGCGACCGACAACTGATGTCATCAGGTGCATTAGACATCGTCTGCTGGCAACAAGCAGCGACCAACACGGTCTGCTGAATCAGCGACCAATACCTGCCGGCTGCTGAATCAGTGACGGTCACTAGATGCAGAATCAGGCCAACATCGGCTCCTGAAAAGTGTCCCGATACCAGCTGCTGATTGCTGACATCAGCGGCCAACAGAAGTGTCATTAGACTATCAGACATCAGCGACTGACACCACAGGATGCCCGCTGTCCTGATATCAGTGAGAGACACCACCTATCTACTTCAGTGCAGAACAGCAGCGACTGCTGAATCAGCGAACTGACTACGGCTGCTGAATCAGCGATTAACACCAGCCATTGAACCAGCAAACGACACGGCTGCTGAATTGGCGACCGACATCGCTAGTGACATTGGGTAAAGACCGACACGTGGTGACATCTGTAACAGACACCAGCTAGCTGCGGACATCAATGAGCGAAACTTGTTGCTGATGCTGACACAGGTGACCTACACCAACTAGGTACTGAATCAGTGACTGAAACTGGCTTCAGAATCAGCGACCGACACTAACTTCTGAATCAGCAGCTGCGGCTGGCATCGGCTGCAGAATCAGCAACCACCATCGGCTGCTGAATCAGCGACCTTCACCCGTTGCTGAATCGGTGACCAATATCGGCTGGTTGCCGACACGGACCGACACCGACGGCATCGGCTGCTGACATCGACCGACACTGGCTGCTGAATAAGCTGCTTATAGACCTACGCTTAGAATAAGCTGCTTCTGAATCAGTGACCGACACAAGCTGATGGCAGCGACCGACACCGGCTAATGACAACTACCGACACCGGCTAATGACAACTACCGACACCGGCCGTTCAAAGAGTCAATGCATAAAAGGGTTTCCCATATTAGAAGCAGACGCTCAAATCTAAGCAGTAAGCATGTGCTGATGCTCCATTTGGTTGATTTTTACATTCAGGGTTGGGCATAGGGCGGGGGTAGGGGGGTGTGATCCCCCTGGCCTTCGGCCGAGGTTACCCCCCAGCCTTTTTCCGACGGTACCCTTGGCTGAACAGGCCAAGGGTATCGTAGGAAAAAAGTGGGAAAAGAGTCCTGGTGTGTGCAGGGCATACACCAGGACTTCAATAGGGAGCAACATTGTTTCTTTTGTTTTTTGATTCCCCTGCCGGAAAAAGGCTAGGGGGGGTAACCTCGGCCTTTGGCCGAGGTTACCCCCCTACCCCCACCCTAGAATGTTGCCATTGAAGCCCTTCCAAGTGTGTGCCCTGCACACACCAGGAAGGACTTCAATAGCAACATTCTGTTTCTTTTGTACCTACTTCCTTTTTGATTCCCCTGCCGGAAAAAGGCCAGGGGGGGTAACCTCGGCCTTTGGCTTAGGTTAGCCCCCCAGCCTTTTTCCAAGGGTACCTTTGGCCAAAGTCCAAGTGTGTCCTGCATACACCAGGAAGGACTTCAATAGCAACATTCTGTTTCTATTATAATTCCTGTTTTGATTCCCCTGCCGGAAAAAGGCTAGGGGGTAACCTCGACCTTCGGCCGATGTTACCCCCTAGCCTTTTTCCGAGGGGACCCTTGGCCGAAGTCCCGAAGACCTGGTGTGTGCCCTGCACACCCCAGGACTTCAATAGCAACATTCTGTTTTGATTTACAGAAAATGGTAAAATGAAAAAAACTCATCCAGAAAGTCGTGTCTGACAGTTATTTCCTTGCTCCATCTATTGCGACTGCAAACCCTCCAGGATAAGAAAAAAAGGACATGAAATGTCGTAAAATAAAATGGCATCTGAGGACCCCTAATTTTTCAAATTAGGGGTCCCCCAAACCCCCTGCCGGGGCCCTGCCCCCTGGACCCCCGCTGGGGGGCACAGCCCCCCAGACCCCCCGTACTGGGGGGCTGCCGCCCCCAGAACCCCTGCATTTTCGGTGCCTTCCCCCCCCATCGTAGTAGACCTCTTTACCCCCCTCGAAGGTACCCTACCTTGCCCATCCCTGCATTCTCTTATGATGCATCATTGTTCCAAATAGCCTATGACACCCGGCCAAAGACTTAGGCAATGCAAAGCACCCTACGTAAAATGGATTCTTTATACACTAATTACAAGAGAAAATGGTTACTTGAGGTAAGTAGGAGGTACCACCTGCTTTATTCCATGATTACCAGAGAAAGATGACTATGTACCTCCTTTATTCTGTGATTTCCAGACGAGACTACAATGATTGGTATATTGTTCTCGGATTTCCAGTGTGTGTGGAACAACAAAGAGAAAAGCAAAATAATTGGTCCATCGAGCTACAAGTAGGTAGGCACCTGCGTCGGCCAGACATTGGATGCACTTCGTTCATGCATGCTTTGTTCGTGCTTTTTCCGGTGCAGAATCTGCATGCAAAAGGCTTCTCTCCAGCATGGATTCTTTCATTCTTGGCCAGAAAATGACTTCGAGTGAATTGTTTGCTTGTTCGAGAACAGGTACCTACCTCCTTCCACCGACATGGGTCAGGCCATGTGACTTTAGGTTACCCTTCCATTTGCATATTATTGAATCGAGCATGGAGCTCATTGAGGACATACCTAATTGCGTGGTATAATGAAGTCTTGTCAGCACATCAGCATCCCTTAAGAAATTACGCCGTTGCAGATCACCGACTGAGCCAAGTTAATCCCTGGCACTCCCAAGGTTGCACCGAATGAAAGCTTTTTTTGCTGTCTAGCCATGTGTTTCATCCTGGTCGGCGAGCATTGCCTCCTGACTTTTTGCAACACTGGGCAGGTGAATCTGCCATAATGTGAAATTTTGCATTTTTTGATTTTTGATCTTCTGAATTTTATTTGTTTTTTAAGTTTTTAGCTCTTTTTCCACCTTATTCTCTTCTTTTCACCATATCCTTCAAATTTTAGACGTCAATTCTTAACAAAAGTGTCTGGAATTTTTCTAAAAGGAGAAACAAAATCTCTTTTTAGTTGTCTGTCTTGGGATTACCAAGGATTAAATTGCAGGGGGTACACGGTGGTATGAGTGCCACCACTTCATTTGTGGAGCACGACTACCACTGGAATTGCCTCTGTGCTAAAGTGCCTGTTGTGTTTCGCAATATTCCACATAAGAATAATTTGCACATCCTTTGGCATCAATTTCCTCCATCCCTCCTCCATTAAAGAAAAAAGTGATTAAAAAATATTTGAATGGAGAAGATGAAGGGCCAAGGTGGGAGTACCTACCTATCAGAGTTTTACAATGCTGCTGTATTCACATAGCCAGCGCAACAAGTGGAAAACAAAACGTGCAACCCCCAATAATTATTGCAACAGCGCACTCCAGGAGTTCCAGAAAGTAATTTTCACTGTCTATACGTACAGGATGTTCCGTAAAAGTCGACATCGCCAATGACAGCCAGCTATTTGATTCACACGGAACACGTGGGCAGTGAGGAACAAAGCTTGGGGAAATGCTTTGTGGCTGCCCCAGGTTTTTTGGGCCTGGACCTGCCTTACCCTTCAAGTGCAAACTGAAAGACTTCATTGAATAAAGGCCAAGATGACTTATCATAATTCAATTTAAATTTAAGAGATATTCAAGTAGGTATTCATGACAAATAGCCAGGTACAAGAAAGTTGAAATCGACAGAAAGGAAGGCAGGCAGTTTTGTACCCCTAATTTGCTCAAAGAGGGCATAAAGTACCTAATCCGTCACAGTTTTGCAAGTGCATACAAAACATACGTGGAAAATAATTTTATAAGTTTGAAAAATGACATACAAACTATTCTTTGTCTCGCTCTTGCTTTGTTGAGTGTTGTGCAAGTGTTCTATTCAAGGTGTAAAAATGCATGACATTATCACAGTGCTAGACACAGACATATAACAATACCATCCACATATCATTATTTGTACCCACCCCCTGACAATGACTCATCTTTAAGTGATTGACTGAATTGACTTGGGCTGAAGCATATCAGTATTGCTTTTTCTGTTCATTTTTAGGATGTGTGGATGAAAGGATGATGCTAATTTTCACATAGGCCTCTCCGTTTTGAGCTATTGTGTGTTTTTGTTATCAATAAATCCTCGCCAGTTCCTGTTGTTCCCTGAATAATTTTGTTGCCATGATTGGATGATTGACAGAAAATGTTGATGAGCTTTATGCTGCGGAAAGTTCGCTTATCTTGATCTCCGTGATGTGATTACTCTGTGAATTGAATCATATTGGCTTGCGATGGCTGATGTGCCTGATTCGTCTGCTAATTTGGTGGATCACTTTGAAGAAGCTTTTCAGGTTGGGCCTAGTCGAGTTATAACAAAGCTGAGAAATGTGGTTTTGGGTAAAATATCTGCTTGCTATTACTGGCCAGCTGGCAGTCAGCTTAATGGGCCCTGGCCTATTGGTTTTAAGCTGACCGCCGGCTTAAAACAACTACAGAGGCCTAACTAAGTCGTAACTACCGGAATAATGAGTAGTCATGTTCAGATCGTAGGTACCAAGGTGCTCGTATTTGCTGCCTTTTATTGCAAAATGCAATTAAAAACCGCACTTGCTCCTAATCGGTAGGTAACAACAGTCATGATGTTGCTCAGTCTATCACATAGGGTGACCCTATGTGATAGACTGAACAGCATCATGACTGTTGTTGCGTAATGCAATCACTTCCAGTACAAAACGTTCCTCACGGAAGCAGGGTTGGGTTTTGGCCGGCAAAAATTGGTTTTGTCCGAGCCGGTGGACAAAACTGGTTTAAACCGGTTAAAACCGACCAAAACTGGTTAAAACCCTAAAACCAGCTACCTATAACTGCCAATGCATCTTCATTCATGGAAAGTCAACAGTTCACATTAAATCTGGGATTATTTATGGCCACTCGATTTGTAATTTTCCACTGTGCACATCGAAAAAAAGTTTTGCAAAGTTGCCTTCGTAAATGTAGGTGCCTACCGACAAGTGATGTTTCACCCACCACAGATGGAGCTTTATCGAGCACAAATAAACAGATCCTTGACCATTTTTGTGCGGAGACTGTCACATTTACCCTTTACCCCCCCCCCCCCCCAAAGAGGCCTCTTTGCTTCATTTTCATCCAGATTGTGGCAAATTATTGCTCGCAGCTTAAAAGCAACTAAAAGTTGATGTCATTGCTATTGACTGCATTGTCTTGTTGAAAACTGTGATGGATAATGATATGGGATTTTGAGGGATGTGCCTTGTACACCCTGGGCAACATAACTGAATGCTGCTTTGGCCAATAACCAAGCCTGACATTGATTACAGCCACAGACCGACCAGTTTGGCAACAAATAGGTAATGACAGAGAAACTAGGTGGTTATCAAGAATCGAATTGTGCCTTCTACATGTTGTCTGAAAACCCTTATGAAAGGGACAGAATAGACAGTTGTGGTTTCTGACTGGATTGGATGGTGTTGGTATAATAATTATTGTCCTTCCTGTAGGTACTTCCCAACCAGGGTGTTCTGCTGTCTCGACAAATCCCAACTTATCCACCGCAGTTGCAAAATCGCACCGACCACTCTGGCGCTGCTGCAAAACACGAACCAACAATATGGCTCCCCCGGTGAACATTGTGTGGATAAGCATTTTTAACTCAAGCTTGCTTTTTCTCGATACTATTTTTCTGAAGATTTGCAATTAAATTTCCGTGTGCCTTTTACTTTTAATACTGATATTCTTTCCCTTTCTTTGCTCATTTGGCCTTCGTGTTTAGGTACCGACCATTAAGGTATCACAAAATGCAGATATTTTGGGGTCTGGACAGATATTTATGAAAGCTGATGAATCCTATGACAAAGATCAACAATAATTGCAACATTCTCTGCATCAAACCTAACTCATTTTTAGTTTTGACCAGTTTTGTCCGGTTTTAACCGGTTGAAACGGTTTTGTCCAAGCCGGTTTTAAACCGGTTAAAGCCAGTGGTTAAAACCGGCCGGTTTAAACCAGGACCAACCCTGCACGGAAGTGAATACCGATGCCACCTGATCTAAAAAAATATGGATAGGCCAAATGGCCTAACCTGTGACTTCTAGCTTAGTTTACCATTAATTTCACATGGACCCATCTGATAGGTAGGCCTACTATTGCTCTCCCCGATGGATAAACATCACCGGTAAAAGTCCACAACACCTCTAGCTTCCTTTCTGCATCAATTATTTATCTATCTTTGTCCGGATTTCATGATTATTGGCAGAAAACATGCTGAGGGGATGCAGCCCGCCAGCTGTGTCCAAATGTACCAACAAAAAATAAATAACGGTACTCTCTAGTTTTAAATTGCATATCTAACATGCATAAGCACTTGTTGTAGGCCTATCTTTTCTTGAGCCAGTTTCCAGATAAGGGAGGTATGACACATGCATTGCTTGACAATTATCATTGTCAACCATGTTATTGTGAAGTTGTCTGCAAAGTTTTTCATGAGTCTTGTTGTTTTGATCTCCAGAAAGCAGTTCTCATGTTAGGTTGGTACCAAGTTGTGTTTCTCCCAGATTAAGAGTAGGTATACAATTTCTTTTTTCAGGCTTGCCTGACGATACTGACAAGGGAAGAGAGTTCATCATTGCCAAATAAGGAGGAGACAAAAAATAACATTGATCAAGCCATATTAAATTTCATTGATGTTGCAAAGGAGTTGGAGACTTTCTTCCTTCAGAAGAGATTGCTGTTGTCTGGTCTGAAGCCTGAACTTATTGTCCGAGAGGTTAGATATTTTGTTCGTGAATACATGACCATCATCTGGCTTGGTCCAGGAATTTCTACTTTAAAACTTACCGATTCTGCTAAAGGCACAGCGGGAATTGTTCTTTTTTTTGTAATTCATGAGACCTTTCAAGGTGAATGTTGGAGACAGTCGACAATGAATTAAAGAAGTGGGGAGGAGGACATTGCGAAAAAGCTATTTTAAACCAATTAAGCTCAACTTTCCACACATGGTTGCGTAAATTCCATTTTCGTCAGATTTTTGCAAGATTTCACACTTCCGGTTTTATTTGCCATGGCCAAACAAAAATCTGAGTGTGGCTCATAAGCTTCTGATTTTTAGAGAAATAGGCCTATACCGGGCCCGGATTAAGGCATAGGCCCAAGCCTAGGGGCCGAGACTTTTGGGGGCCCTTTGGGGTGGGGACAAAAACAGTACTTCACTTCAAAATGTTATCCCCATTAGTTTGGGAAAGCAGTTTTTCCTAGTTTAACATATCTTGCTTGATTGCATATCTTTCTTTGCATATCTTTGATTGCATTGCTTGATTGCATATCATTTAACATATCTTGCTTGCTTTGATTGCATAACGATCTTTCTGCTCAGTCTTGGCAGACATTCTGACGGAAACCAAATAAAGCCAAGAAAACAGGACGTTGATAAATACTCAATTATTGAAAACATTTACACTGTACACAGAAGAGTGCAAATACTGCATGGTCCAGGAAATAGCCAAAGCTCCATGTCTTTAGCATCCGCATTGGAAGAGTTCCAATCCTTCACACAGTTCCCCACCGACACCAGTCCAGAATTTTTTTTTATCAAGAACAACACCCTTTATACTGAGATCATTAGGTAACCTACTTGAACTGGAATCAGGTTTTTGATTTTTGTTCTTTCCTTTACTCTCAGGTCTTTCAGCTCTGAGGACAGTACCTAGCTGTTTTCTCAATTGACAGTGTCAGTAAACAAATGGGTAGGTGCCCAACAGTTAATTTCTGTGCAAATTCCAATGTCGGGAAAATGACCCCAACACAAACACCGCTGTATTGTAGGTAACTTCGTAACTTCTTCCTGAAAATGTATCATCACTTTGATTTTTTTTTAGGAAGCAAATGAGCTGAAGCTGGAGCTTGTGAGGAAAGAAGAGCTGATCAGAAAACAGCACGAAAAGCTTGCTGTTTGGCAGGGCATGCTTGCTGACCTTCATGGTACTGGAGCTGCTAATGCTGTACCGACCCTCAAAACACCAACCTCTGGCGATGGCAAGGATTCATGATCAAGATGTGTCCTGCAGCTTCTCTTCAGATTTATCTTTCGATTCCGTGAAAACTTTTTCGTAGGTTGCCACTACGTGGGCTGTACCAGAATTAATGGAAGTTGCATCCTCAAATGCCTTGGGTACAACTTTAATCAATTTCACATCCTAAAATCACTGGAGGCATTCTTCCTTGACATCGATGCAAATTTCCACCCTTCTCGTGTAACTATCAGATGTTCCACGCTGTTCCAAAGTGGGCTCTTTTTTGCCTCTGAATTTGTGCTTTTGGCCAGGGTCGGACAGAGGAAAATTGCAGTCCTGGCATTGCCCATTTGAATTTTGTAAAAAGGCGAGAGTTGTACAAGCCGAGGTTAGGTGTCCCTGTGAATGCCTTGTGAGAACCATCTTTCTCTTCTGCAGGGTGTCCCAAAATTTCTGGATTTTTTGATGGCAATATTTTCATTGGGGTCTTTTTTCATTGATTCTGCGATCCGACTGATCCATTCTGATACAGAATTTAGAAAACTCCTTTCAACTGAGAATGCTTCAGATCATGCCAGCAGACAGACGGATGTTTGGAGCTGAATCAGCTTCAGTTGTTCTGTCGTCATCTTCCACTGCCTCCGTGCACCACGCATTTTTCGCTCGTTCACAACCTGACTTTTAGCTTGTGGTTGAGGGTCATTTTTGAACCACACTGTAACACAGGAAAGTTGTTGAATTATTCAAACACCAGTGGAAAATGAGCGACACTGGCCACCATATACTGCCTCCAAAATGGTAGGATTTTGAGTTCCATAATCTTCGAGATCTATGCCATTGAATTGTTTTTCCACCTTTGAAAAATCCTTGCTTTTTCTTCAGAGCACAAAACACACTGAATTCAAGCCTCCCTGTACTGAGTATCAGCAGGCTGATAAAGTTGTCCTTTGGCATAAATGTCCACCATAGATGAATGTATTTAGGCAAACCCAAATTTGCCAAAATCGCTTGCAGAATACCAAGACAATGAGCCAACTTCCATTAATTCTGGTACAACCTACGTACCTACGTCATGTGGAGTAGCTCCATCTGGCCTGCTTCTGCCTTGATTTTTGTTGGGAAGGTTCTGGCGCTCCCCATACCTGTTCTGTTCAGATGAAAATATTCTGGTTGATATTCCCATCCATGGACAATAAAAACTGGAATGTTGTCATCGGAGATTTCTTTGAGAAACCATATGGCAAAGCCTGTGAGAAGGAACTTGTTTGGGTGTGAAGTACCCATCACCATGTATTCGACATACTGATTTATAATCTGCTGCCATATTGTTATGAAGCTGTCACTCATGAACAACGACATGCCACCTAATTATTCAGTAGGTACACGGCAAAATGCATAAAGGTACCGACTTCAGATGATTTTCAGTGCAAAGCTTTCAGACAAAGTACAGAACAGTTCTGTGAAAAAGTGACCAGAAATCCTCCCGAAAAGGGCAATTTTATACCTATCCATTTCCCACATTTTTAGCAGGGCACACGGCAAAGGCATTACACCACGGTGAGCATGTAAATACCTGCGAATTTCTGTTGAAATTTTATTTTTGTAAATATTTTAATAAAATGGTTTAAATTCTTAATTTGGTAATTTAATTCTGTGCAGTTAGGCAGACACTTATGGCAGTAATTTCAATCCAGGATTAACCTGCAGTTGAGACTTTAGTCCTGACTTTTCCGAAAATTTGCATACAAATTTTCGGAAAAGTCAAGACTAAAGTCTCAACTGCAGGCTAATCCTGGATTGAAATTACCGCCGTGAGTTTTGGTTTTTAGTAATCATAGCAACAGTACTTTATGCTGTACTTTGATACTGTGCTCCAGTTTGGAAAGATTCTGCCAGCATACAAGATTGTTGATTGCTAATCAACTGGAATGAAATTGAACCAGGGAATGAATAAGTTTGCCAACTTGTCAAGGAAGTGAAAATCTTTGCTCATGATTGGCAATGTGCGATGGTTTGACAGATGAGTTGCAATTTTCGTCCTCCGTTCTGACCAAGATTTGGCATTGACAATACAGCCTGATGAGCAACTTCACCCTTCCAACCAACCCACTCCCCCGTACGTTGGACAGGTGTGAGACATGGTGAATCCAGATTAATGCAGGCACATAGAAATTAATCTGGGTCAGGTTAAAAGGTAATTCATACAGCTATTTACCTCCTGGTGCCATCCCGAATGGTGTCACCCCACCAGGCGACACTTATCAGTTCTTGCCTTTGGCCCAAAAGCTGCTCCCTTTCAGGGTAAATTCTTTATTTCATGAAATCAGCGACTTTGACCTCCTGTTAGAAAATTTTTTAGAAGTTCCAATTGAAAGTATATCACAAATTTCATTTTACAATTTCACTCAGCCAGAATCATTTAAAATTTGACTTCAAAAGCAACCAGAACGTCTGTACCACAATCTTGATCCTGAAGGAAGGTGCAGAAACATCCAGAACAAGGAAGCCATAGCTCCTATGACATTCCATTTCGAATGACACCACTCCCATCTCAGTCGGTCAATTTATTCTGTCGTCATCATTTTAAAGTGATTCAACACGAGGAAAAAGATCGGCCGACTTTGAAGGCCAATAACTTGAAAACAATACTGCATAAAACATTTTCATCTTTCTGTCCATCTGTCTTTGTTTCCAAAATCTGTCAGCGGATTATTGTTCAATAGTCTCTTGCCCATACTGCTACCCCACACCCACAAATGCATCTTCCACATGCACTCCAACAGACTAACTTACCTATCAGTGAGGGCTGATCGTGATTGAAAAAAAGAGGCACGGAAATTGGATTCAGAGGAAATTGGTTTTGGTGGGAAACTGCAAGATTGAGGAGTGCAATGAGCTGAAGCTTCCGGGCGATAAAAATTCACCGATGAATGCTGCGTGGCAGTTTTAACCACGTGAGCTCAGGTAAAGGAAAGGGGTTGGGCGTTGCTAAATTTTTATATTTTTCACAAACATTCTTCACCAGTCAACACCACTCAGGAAAGGTGTAGAATTCTGAGCCAAGGGCAATGACAAATTGAGGCTTTTTGGACCGTATTTTTGAAGGAAAATGTATTTATTTATAGGTAATCAATGAAAAACTAACTTATGCCATGGCAAAGCAAATAATTGGTTGTGGCAGATTTCTCTACACTGGGCACCATCAATCAATCAGTGAACCTTGCATGATCATGCAATTTGAGAGAATGTCCTGTCATTCTGGAATGTCTGGAAAGGAAAGATCATCGAATCTTGCAGAACCAGGATCAGAATTTTGCTCTAAATTTTGTCCTTGTGGTGGAGAGTGCATTTGAGGTGCATTTTCACCCGATTTGAATCTTCGTCTGCACGGAAATTTAGTTTACCCACATGGCTTGCCTGACCATGCATATCACACTACCGACCAGATTTTCGGTGGAAAGCCCGAAAGTTTATCAAAATCTGATGCGATATTCTTTTGCAGGATAAGTACTTCTTGTCTGAGTGACATGGAGGTTCGAGTCGTCTGGTGAAAAACAAAGAAATAAACTCACAACCGTGGGGAGATGATGTTTAGGATCGTGATATGTCGAACAAAATGCTATATTTGCAGAGAACCTTCCAACTGGCAAGCAGAAAGGCACCAGCCAGATGCAGAGTCAAATCTGAGCAAGGGACCACACAGATATTGGGTTAAATTGGCAAGTAGGAAGCACCACCCAGATGCACCCATGCCTCGGCATCATCTCCCCACAGTAAACATGCCAAATTGTTACGGTTGTTCCCATCAAGGTTAATCATTTCAATTTTGCATTTCATATTGTTATAAATTTTACTACTTTATGACTTCTTGTGGTCCATGCCTATGTGCATAGGATGTTGGATTGGGCCAAATTTATGTGTGAAAACACATTACGAATAGACGAATCAGTTCATTAGATGGAATTTTTGGAAAAACAATAGGTGGCATCCTGTGATGATTTCTGAGGAGCCTTTCGTGCGGCTTGGAATTTCATGATAAAATCAACCTAAAATGTGGCTATTTTTGGTCCAAGGGTTTTTATGGTTTGTTTTTTTTTTGTGAAAGAAAAAACGGCTGGGTTTTTACTCGGAATTTTCCACTTCAACCGCTTTCGGTTGATTTTCGTTTTGGACGGGATCCGATTAATATTCCTCTATTCCAATTCATTGACAGGTGAATGCTGGCTCTTTTGGGTGCAGGTGGCCCACATGATCACTGTATTACCTACGAATTGTTATTATCTAATTTGCATGGGCAACCCCTGCGCAAATTATCACTTGGGTGCGGGTGGCCCACATGATCACTGTTTTCTTTTTTTTTTTTTTCTAATTTGCATGGGCAACTTCTGGTCAGATTACAAGGAGAATAAAACAAAACAAACGTTGTGTTCCCATAAATGAACTGGCTATACGAGGTGCGTTTCAAAAGTCTTTGACGTTTTCTTCTCAAACAAAATATACAAGATAAATCTTTGAAATTTTGTCAGTTCGTAATCTGATGCTTTTGTAACATGTGTGCCAAATTTTGGCATGTTTTCTCTCTTTGTTACGACTTGACACCAATTTCCTTGGACGTCCATAAAACCACTGGGCAGGCTTCATGCGGTCCTATTTTTTCCTATTTTTCCTATATTTTTCACAATAGCTTTTTTTCCTATTTTTTCGGGCGGTCCTGTTTTTTTCCTATTTTTTCAATGTTGCCTTCAGAAATAACATTATTTTTTGGCCAATGATGAATGTTTAAATTAAGCCTCTGACTGACATGAACTTTCTTTATTTAATTTTTTGTTTTTGGATTCGGGATTCCGAAGGGATTCCGGATTCGGTCAAAATTGGCGGAGAATCGGATTCGATTTGAGATTCAAATTTTAATGGTTCAAATCAAATGATTCCGAAGTGAAATGACCGACTTGAAAATGATAAACTTTACGGAATTGATGTTTTGATGATATTCAGATTCTTGTGACAGTTGCCTTCTGATCATAGTCAGATTCTTGTGACAGGTTGCAAAAAGTCGCGAGCGCGCGAGCAATGCTCGCTGAGAGCCGACCGGGACCGAAATGGGCCGGAGAGCAAAAAAAGGAAATTTGCCAAAATATGACCGGGCTCGAGGGCTCCAAATTACTTCTTGCAGCCCTGGAACTGACATAAAAAGTTGTTTTCGATATTTTTGGGTTGAATATCAGCTCATCTCTTGGCAGGGTTGTTCGTTTAAAACATTCTGTTTAAAACAATCTGTTTTAAACAACCACGACTTGTTTCAAACAGTTTGTTTAAAACAAAATTGTATTTTAAACGTGTTTTAAACATGTTTAAAACAACTGCAACTTGTTTGAAATGCTTTGTTTAAAACAATCTGCAAAAACAAAGAAAATGCTTTTTGCTAATTTACTCAATTTTCAACGTTTTTCTGTTATTGTTATTAATAAAACCATTATTGTTGCCTTTTTCAAGTACCATTGTCACTAAATAATTGCAAAATCAGCTTTGGCAGCTTTTGGAACATGTTTTAAACAACGAAAAAAAAAACAGATGAAAAAAAACGTTTAAAACAAAAAGAAAACATGTTTCAAACGTTTAAAAACGTTTTTTATGTTTTTTTTTTTTGAGAAAAAAAAACATGTTTTTTTTTCCAACCCTGACTCTTGGGTTAAATCCCATTTTTGGTGTTGAAAATCCTATTTTTTGGGGTTTAAAATCCTATTTTTTGGTGTTGAAAATCCTATTTTTTTGGGTTGAAAATCCTATATTTTTTTTCGATCCTGGCATGAACCCTGACTAGGTGAAATTGATGAATTTTTTCAATTCTCCGGCAGAAATATCCATTTTTCACACAATGAAGCATGAAAACCCTGCAGAAATTTCCTCACAATTCTGGGATCTCTTCAGTAACTCTGTCCTATCTGACAAACGTACCAGGACTTCAATTCCTGCTTTCAAGGGGTCAGGAAGGCCTCCGATGATGCTGAACGCCCAGTCATGACCCGAAACAGCGCAGGAAACTGTTGCTGCTAATCAGACTGGGCGTTCCGCATCATGGGAGGCCTTCCTGATCCCTTGAAAGCAGGAATTGAAGTCCTGGTACGTTTGTCACATAGGACAGAGTTACTGAAGAGATCCCAGAATTGTGAGGAAATTTCCGCAGGGTTTTCACGCTTCCTTGTGTGAAAAATGGATATTTCTGCCGGAGAAATGAAAAAATTCATCAATTTCACCAAGTGATTTATGGACCTCCAAGGAAATTGGTGTCAAATCGCAACAAAGAGAGAAAACATTCCAAAATTTGGCACACATGTTACAAAAGCATCAGATTACAAACTGACAAAATTTCAAAGATTTATCTCTGGTATATTTTGTTTGAGAAGAAAACGTCAAAGACTTTTGAAACGCACCTCGTACATGGCGTGTTGAACACAAGTGAGCCTAGCATATTTGGACTACAATATTTGAAAAAAATTTCCATCCATTTCAGAGAATAGTCCTTTTGAAGGCTGCACCCCAAATTTGGACAATGTCATTTCTGGTTTTTGATAACCAGCCATTTTCGTGAAGTCCCTCTGACCTTTTCTGCAGTCTGTAATTCCTAGAAAACTGGTAGAAGCGGCTGCTATTTTGCATTTTTGGGGCACGGGCTATTTTTGGAGAAACTTTCATGTTGGATTGTATCTTCGCTAATCATCAAAGCCAAATATCAAAAAAATTTCAGATGAAATCATGAGAGAGCTTAAAAGTCGTCAGTTTCGGCATCGCAAGATTTGGCAGTAGATTTTCATCATAAATCCAGAGTGCATGCCTGCTTGGGAGCGCTTTATGGTCTTTTCATGCAGTTATTTCTGAATTTCTGAAGCCAAGCACTAAGCAGTGGTGTTTTCGTTCCTGGGCCCGCGACACGGGTGAGCATTTATCTTTGGTGCCAAAAACGTCACCAAAGATAAAGAAATTTAATAAATTAATTTGGATGAAGATAGATAAAGCTGAAAAAGCAAGAGAGGGAGAACAATTCAACATAAATCAGCAGTGCAGAAACATATGGGCATTGAAATACAAAAATGTGATGAGTGACACCGGCGACAATTCATTTGCCAACTTAACTATGGTGCCGCAACAATTTTCCTGTTCACAAGTGCATTCAGCAGTCAAAAAGACCTTCCACTGGCTTAACAGCCCATCTACAACTCCTGGGCACTACAAATGCCGGTGATGAAGCGGCAAACAATTTCACAAGTGATTGAATGTGCAACAAAAGTGTGCACGTTTTTCGTAGCATGCTCGTACCATGTGACTCTTCTAGCCCTGCACTCGGTGACTTTTCAGTGCCAATGACGCAATGTGAATATCACTTTCATTTTAAATCTTGATGTTACCAAAGAGTGTGATGCGTCGTCTTCAAGTTCCAGGCAACGGGAAGAGCAGAGCTGTGGTCATGGTTAAGGAAGGCATGAGAATGAACAGTGGAAATACCTGAACAGTTCAAAACCACGTGGAGAAATATCACTGGAGCAGTGGAAACACGCAACAAAGTTAATGCACACCTCATTTCATCCTGGAGCTCACAGAATTGACGTTTGAATTTCAGGATGTTTAGGCTAAATTGAGGCTTCTCTTGTTTCGGTGAATTGGGACGGGGCATCATAATTGAGTTCGCAGCCATCTCTAAAGTTACCCAAAAGAGAATCACCAGCTGAAAAATAGGATCAAGGCACTGAATAGCCTCTTGAGAGTGATCTAATTTTGAACAGATAGGGAAAAATCAGAAACGGTCTTCATTTGCCCTGGAACTTAATCGCATTCCTCACCCTGAATCGTTTTTCTGGTGAACTCGACTGACATTTTCAATTGTTTTTGCCCTCCTTCAGCTTAACATAGGATTTGGTGCAGCAATTTTCAAAACCCACAGCATATTTTTTTTATGGCTGCTCATAAATTAGAGTGCCAGTTTAACTTGCTGAACATTGCCCATGATGACCATGCCAGGCCGGATTTGCCAAAGAAAAAAGGACCAGCTGTTCCACCAAAACCAAGAAAGCAGCAGATCTCTGACAGGGTGAGTTTGTTTTGCTGGTTTTTTCATGACTTCAAATCTTTGACCAATAAAATGTTTGCCGGGTTTCCCACTTTCCGTGGATAAAACAATAATTTTCTTGGAGTTTTTCTCTTGTTGCTCACAGTGTGGTGAGAAGATTCGAATAGATTGATCCCTTTGATCGTTTTCAATCGCCAAGAAGGGGCATGGTCGAAACATCTCGCCATTCCGTGACAAAGAATAAAAAACGACAAGAAAATCGTCAGTGATGTCAATCAAACACTCTCAGCTTCAGAAAAATTGCAATTACCATTCATTGTGGTTCGTAACTCTGTTGGCCCAGTTGTCCTTTTTTGTCCCTCTGTGTGAAATACAGTTTAAATATTTTGTGAATGTAATGTTTTTTGTTGCAAAATCTTGCAAACGATGAGAAATCGTCGCAAAATTCTCAGCAAGATCAGAGATTTTCTGGCTATACGAGAATGTGAACCTGGGCAAGCATTTGATTGTTCTTTTTCCGGACGTTTCAAACTGGTGTGTGAATTAATGTTCTAAAATGGTATCAGGTTCCTTTCCATCCTTGGCATGTAGTGTAGATAGTTTAAACCTCATCCAAGAATCGAGTACAATAGTGTTAACAGAATTTCATGGGGGAGCACAATTGTGGAAGACATTTTCAGAAAATAACCATGCTCTGAGCTGTGCAATAAAATTGTCACCCTTTGGCACCGGCATACGGCACAGGGTGTGCCATTTCGCTGTATTGCGATTGTGTCCCCTTCCTTTTCTCTGTTGTGCGATTGTGTTCCCCTCTGACATCGGCCAAGTTTTCTTTTTGCATTTTCTTTGTTTCATTTCTTGCTATTTTTTTCTCATTTTATTTCTATTGTGGGCTGAGCAAAATATGTGATTAAGTCACTTATAGTCTGTAAGGTCAGGTGAGGTTAGGTTATGTTGGTAGTTAGGGTTCTCTGTGTTGTGCAATTGAAACTTAACTTAAAAATTAATCCAGATCTTATCTGACCTGACCTTAACGCGATAAAACAACAGACTTTTGCTCAGCCTGCAATAAAATTATCAGATAAAAATGGAGCAGAAAGTGAAACAAAGAAGATGCAAAAAGAATAGTTTGCCGATGACAGAGGGAGATACAATTACATGACACAGAGAAAAGGCACACCATGTGCCGTATGCTGGCACCAAAGGGGGACACAATTGCACAGTTCAGAGTGGGGCAATTTTCTTGAAATATTTTCCTGTGATCGTGCAATTGTGTCCCCCAAATAAACAACTTAACCCTTGAATTATTCCCGAAGAAGGTGTTCCAAGTGAACAACCTCACAGTTGCTGTCAACTCTGAACTTGATCTGAAGGGGTTCATGTCAAATTTCAGTCCAACCACTTGACCCATTGTCAATCTGTTTCAGCAGATCTATGGCATCTCCACTTTATTTCAGTTTTTTACCAAATTAGGTACCCAGCTCAATGATGTTCCGTTTGAGATGAAAATATCAGTTTTGGAGCGATGGAATTAAGAAAAAAAATCTTTGTGTAAATGCCAAGCACTAAGGTTATTTTTAATTAATTCAGTTCAGTCCTTTCAGTTCAGAGTTCAATCTACTGTCAATTTTTTACCAGGTGCCCCACATGGTTCCCCATTGCACCAATGTCAGAGGTGCC
Source organism: Sinentomon sp. SZTP_YWyxl (assembly GCA_030068105.1). Taxonomy (NCBI): domain Eukaryota; kingdom Metazoa; phylum Arthropoda; class Protura; order Sinentomata; family Sinentomidae; genus Sinentomon; species Sinentomon sp. SZTP_YWyxl. The sequence continues at coordinate 18,760 of JASGXE010012595.1, forward strand.
CAGGAACCATATTTTAGCACCATTCTCGGGTCACCGACACCAAACCAGGCTGTTTACGTGAACGTTACCACGGCAAACATTTATGAGAATCCAGATCAGTCTCCGACCAGTGAACTTTATGCCAACATTCCGTCTCATGCACAAGGGCCAAATAAACAGTCAAATAAGGATGCTGTGGGTCAGGGTCAGCCTCAGAAGAGTGATACGAATTTGAATGGTGCATCCACGTATGCAAATGCACCACTGCAGGGATCCACATACAGCAATCTGACAAGCTGCAGTTTGGGTTCGAAGTCTGCCCCCAATTGTAAGTTTGAAAAAGCATGCTTCCAAAGTTGAAAGTGTGTGTGGCACCAACGGAACTATTTGATGTCATTGCATTCTTGCGTGTTCCAGGAAATACGTAGCAAAAAAAATATCGCTCTGGACATCAAATGAGAAAGTGAAATGAGTAAACAGCCCCTGAACAGTGTATCACTTGTTTCAGTGGGGTTTGCCACACCCCCCAGGAATACCTGTTGTGTCCTTTTTCACTTAGGTGTGGGGTGGTGTGGTGCACGCCAAAACACGCTACATGTTTCGAGACTTAGCACCTTTGACGTCAGATGCAGGTCAGTTGTCAACCACAAGGATGTTTAATCAAAATGTAGTCGTCTCTCACATTAAAATGGTACAATTTTGGGCAGATGCAGGATCATGCTGGAGTGTCTGAAACATGTTCGTGCATGTACACTGACCTGTTACCACAATAGCCTATTGTTTTGTTTCTTTTTGGGCCTCCAAACGTCGATTTCTGACAGACCTTGACATTCAGTTTACGAATTCTTTTTGCTACTGATGCTTCAAAAGCAGTATGATTGCAACTGTAGTCTGCGAGCAGTTCGTTCTGCAAAAATTGAACACTCTACACTGTGGTTGAGATCTGCATTTAATACCATTGCATTTTCAAAACATTGCCTAAGTGAATGACTCTGCTGAAAAGATTCCGTTGATTTCTCTTCGCAACATTGACCAAAAAGGTTGAAATTTAAAAATGTGAAATTGCACAAAACTTTTCAACCTTGCGGTGAAGTACAGACAGATGATCATGGAAAACAAAATTTAGTTTTTCTTTTTTTCTCTGGGCTTGAGAGTATCCACAGCTTTTGAACTTGTATCACCAGTGGGGTCGTGGGTTGGCACCCCCACTTTTTTGGGATCAGGGCTGAACCCTCAGCTGAGTTCCAAAGGGCAAACACTTTGACAGGGCGACCAGTGGGAGGATCCCCCCGCAAGCTTAAAACATTTTGAACAAGCCAATAACGAGCCATTTTATGAATACGCTCAAAATAAGAGATTTCCTAAATCATGGGTGCCGTGATTTCCCACAATTAATTGATTTTTCAAGCCAGGATCTCACCTTCAATTCATTGATTTGTTTTTTTACCCAGATTTCAGTGTCATCAGTGACAAATTTGATGATGAATTCCCACCACCCCCACCTCCGGAGCTTCTCAGTGATTCAGTGGTGACTTCCCCCGGACAAGCCTCGTTTCCACAAGCAGATGACGTTCAACCCCCTTCACCTGTGAGTTCGAGTTACTCTGAGCTGAGGAGGGCAGGTGCTGATGACATTTTGGAACAGTATGGAATGTGTGGTGGTGGAGCACCATCGTCAAGGGTAAGGAAGGACAAGAAGTTTCTTTTGCACTGATGCAGTAGGTAGTGTTTTTCCTGGAAACAGACTACCTGGCTCCAACTTTATCAGTGCGATTCCAAGCAAGAAGAAAAAATGGTTGAAATCGATAATTTGTCCCAAAATTCTTTCTGTCCTTACATTTTGCTTTACTTTGAAATGAACTGATTGCTATCAGCAGATTTCTTGTTTGGTTTATTGGTTTTGGGGGTGGGGGTAAAGCATGGCTTTTTGCGAAAAATTGAATAGGTAAGATGTTTTTTTTCCTGTGTTCAAGTTAGCCAAACATTGATTTTTCTGAAACTCTCCAGTTTTTATCAAACTTGAAATAATTGAAAACTCAATCTCGTTGATTTTCTCGCATTTACAATACAAACATTTGCATTTTTCTCACTATTCTCTTTTTTCAAAAAGCGAAAGTATTTAAAATGCATCTTGTCCCACAATTTTTCATGCAAAACGTTCAAATTTTGTGTTCTGGACCAATTTTTCACGAGGAAACCGAAAATGGAGCCCTATTTAGTTTTAAGTAGGTGTTTGTTTCATTTTATTAGCTTGCGATCGCAGAAAAGCAGCGTGAAATTAGGTGCTTTGCGGTATGATAATGCATATCTGCTGGAATAAATTTTATGTCCAGGTGCAAATCTGTAAATGTGGCTCTGTTATGTTGCAGACAAGGTAGTTCACTTCAACTGGGTGAAACGTGGCATCATTCTGCCAGACTGTTTTGGAAGAGGTACATTTTTTCTGGAGGCCTTTTAGCACATATTTTTGCCTGTATCTCCAGTACAAGGCACATAAAAATTCACATGTCAACACATCAATCTTCATCATTTTTGTGCTCTTTTCACCTGCAAATTTTCAAAAAAAAAAAAAAAACCATCAAATAACAAAAAAAAATCTTTAGATTTTTTACTTCCCCCTTCATCTTGGATGCAATTGTGATGGGATATTTTTCATTTATCCAGTTATCAATTTCCAATTGCTTGCACAAGCAAGACAAAAAATTCACACAAATAGTCCCAAAAACCTCCCTGTTCTGTGCACTTCGTTCAACTTGAGCTTTTCTTCAAGAACGGATTGTCATTATTGGGCCGTTTCGTTCAACGCGAGTTGTCTTTATCCTCGGCTTTTTCTCATTTAAAACAGTGGAAAAAAGCCGCGGGCAAAGATAACTCGCATTAAACGAAGCGGCCCAATGTTTACCCATCAGTGTGCTCCTCTTTCCAGCATGCACTGAAATCAGTAGGTACCGATTCGGTCACTTTGGGTAAATGAAATTTTTAAACTTTTACAGGAGCAACCAAAGCTGGTTTACTTTTGTATCTACCTGCATTTATGTTTATTCTATTGTTTATTGCATTTTTGTTTTCTCGTAAGCACTCTTGTGGGCACCTGTTGCACTGTTCTGTTTTGTCTTTATTTGACAAGCTTTCTCTCTTTTCCAGATTTTTTTTGGGGTTTCTTTTGTGTATTGTTAGTTCCACAGTTTTGTCGCAAATTTGAGTTTTTCGGTTCCTTTATTTTCAGACTGTTGGCAATTCATGTTAATTCAGGCCAAATAGATAGGCAATGGAAATGGTTCACTTTATTTATTAACCAATCCAGCATTTTTTTACTTTCACAACCAAATGTCATTTACCTTGTTCACTTTGTGTGCAAGGTTAAAGTCAGATGTCTCTTTTCTCATTCTGGTACCAAAATCTGTCACATTTAATTATTGGCCAAGCTACCCGAGATTGAAAAAACTTTATCCTATTCGACTGCCATAATTTTCTACTCTTTTCCCTCTTTAAATATTGCACCGAGGCTCACCGCAATTTTCTCACATTGATGCAGCTTTAAATGTTGATTTCAAAAATGTGCATCACTCAATTTGGAAAAAAATGTTGCGTTTCCTGAGTGACCAAATCAGTGGTGAATAATGAACATTTTTTCAACAGTGGATCGAGTGACTTGCAAGATTTTTGTTACCAAATGCTCCGGCAATGATCTGTTAATAATACTTTCGATGTTCTCCACTTTGTCCAAATCAGGTTATTGTTCTTTCTTTGTGCATTTTGGTGCAAAATTCAACACGATATCATTCTAATGGGGAAAATAAGTGCAGGTGACAAGTGTATGGTGAACAAAAACAGGTGTAGGAAAGAAAATAAATAAAGGTGTAGGGTGTGCTATAGGTCTACTCTTGTGTTAACAACCAGCCAAAGTAGACCTGCAGAGGAAAATCTTTATCCCTCGTTTTAACAAAATATGGGATTAATGGAACTACTTGAGAAATCTATTTCGTGGGTCACCTTGCCCAAATGCTCTGTCAAACTGAATTGGATGCAGACGACATGTCCGTTGGTGTGAAGCCAATGCATCTGTTGAGGTTTAACTCTGCTGTGGAAAATTAGTTGCATCTGGTGGAGGTGGGAAGAAGGTGGCTGCGGTGGGAGTTGTTAATAGAGGCTGCCTCGCATGCGCGAGCAACCTCGCCAAAACGGCATGAAGCTGAAATCCTTTCCAACCCACCCACAGCATTAACAATGTCCTATCTGGAAAGCCATCGAGATTGTCAAGGATAGCAATGCGATTAACCACAAAGATGGCTCCTATCTCAATCAGATGTGGCAGCCTCTGTTCAACAACTCGGAAAGTCAAGCTGCATCTTCTTCCCTCCTGCACCAGATGCAGCCAATGTTGTCGCAGAGTGCAACCTCAACAGATGCATTGGCGGTCTGCTAACCAACTTCAGTTCGACTGATGATATGGGCAAGGTGACACGCACGAAATCGATGTCTAAATTCTTCTACAAAGTGGACAGGCACAATCCGATCCCGATCAACCAGAACGAAGAGCTGGCAGATATTGGTGTTCCATTTTTGAGGTCCTTCAGAGGTTCGGGGTTCTTTATGTGTGTATCATTTTTATGGCAACTGAACTTCAACATTCATTGTCTATCTCCTGTTTACGCAGGATCAAGAGAGACTTATCCTTGTGAAATATGAGAAAACTTCATCCATTCGGGGGATTTCAGATTATTTCTCTTGCATTTGAAGCAAAGCAGTTTTGATTTCAATTTTCAATTTAAAAATTGAAAGAAAATTATAATTTTCAATTTTGCAATCCACAACAATTCAGTAGATTGATGTAGATGGTTGACTAAAAATCGAAGGTTCACTCCTGGCCCCACGTTCACCATTTTTGAGCACTGCCACATCATTTTCTTCCCCTTCTGAATAGAGTTCCACTTATGATTCAATATACGAGCCAATTAATCCAAGGCCTTCTAGTCAAATGTCTTCGAGATCAGGTTATTCAATGTATAATTCGTATACTGCTCCAACTGCAAGAGGATTGGCCCCTGCACCATCAAATCAGCCAATCAGAAATCCAGATAGATTTGGTAAAGAAGCAGAAGTGGATGCTTTGACCAATTTGCTCGTTGAATCAATGGAGAATGCCTCGGATAGTGATTTCTTTGGTAAGTTCTGTTTGCACGCCCTTACTTTCACCAAAGTCGTGGCACTTTAACCAAAGTCTTGGCTGAGGCTTGAATGTTGTAAGCTAGCCTTCTGTGTAAGTATTTCCAGCTGCAGCCATTGTCCAGTTTTACAATTTTCTGTAGTTGACAGCGATTGCTTAGGCAGAATAATTGTTGACAAAAAATTATTGGTACATGTCCAATAATTTGTGTTTTATCTCCATGATTTATTATTTATGATACCCATTGTGACTGCAGACATTGGCAGTTGGAAGCCCCTATGGTATTAACTTCAAGAAATATTGTGATGCCTTGGTGATATTGCATGCAGGCATCCTTACTGTTAAAAAAGACTAGTCTTAAATGCAGACATTATCCTTTAAGGACAGTGGTTTCGCTTGAGGGAAACCTAGGTATGAAACATCACTGCAAGGTTATTGGTTAACAGTTCGGAATACCTGCTGACATTGAACTGGACGAGTTTGAACCATTGCTCTGTGGTATACTTAAAGCTAACTGAACCTAACCTTACCTGACCTACCCAACCTAACCTATCCAAACAAACCTATCCTATCCTACCTACCTCATCCTCATCTTCCTATCCTATTTTGACCAGTTGAGCGTGTGTGAAAACTCGTCCAGTTCAGCTTTTTTCAAATGTCGGCAGGTATTCCGAACTGCAACCGGTTATTGAATGTATGTATTGGAAATCTTTCGCACATCAAGTTCATTTAGGCCAGCTGAGTTACTCTCAACACTCTCAATTTAACTAATGTAAGCACATGTTGTTGTATTACATGATAGAGAATGGTGCATCCGCTGAAGTTGCTGGACAGCACGAGTTGTAAGGCAAGAGTGAGAGGGTCAACCACCTCCACTTTCGGGCGGGTTGCAAAATGCCATCCAGCAGCCAGTGCCAATGAAGTTGTAAAGTGGCACTGGAAGCAAATGCATTCTCATTTTGCCTTGCACATGGCTGTGCCCATGAGGCTCGTTGCATGCCGTGATTTTATCCAGATATTGTATGCAAATCAATATCAGAAAGGGTGGCTGTCCCCAGTCCTGGCAGCTTTTCTTGGCTGGTATCTGGATTTTGCAAATGGCTGACGACCTATTTGTCTTTTTGTTATCAACAATGTTTCCCATTCGAGGTGCTCCTGCATCAACTTTGTTAAAATCTTTTTTTCGCTCCTAGGTTCAACAGTTGAAAATTTAGAAATGAGTTGGAACAGCCTCATTTTTGTAGTTTTGGCCGATTTTAACCAGTTTGTCCACCAGCCTGGACAAAAATGATCTATGCCAGCCAACACCCAACCCTGAAACAAGGAACTGTGAACACCTGTCATGCAGACTGAACGTTTTAGGGGCCAATCAAGAATGGGAAAATATGTGTTTGAAAAACAATTCAGGACAAAGGGGACATTTTTAGAAATGGACAAAAAATGGGACATGTGTAAAAAAACTCAAAATATTTAGTACAATGTCGGACAGCTGGCATCCCTGCTATGGAAATATGAACTTTATATCCTTTTAAAAGGCACACTTTTTTTTTTTATATCGTAACTACAGCTTTACTTCCATGAAAGGAATTAATCTTTGTTCTCTTTTTCTCCTGCATTTTCAAGGTGTTTGCACCAAATGCAGCAAGAATGTGATTGGAGAAGGCAGTGGCTGTACAGCTATTGACAAAGTGTACCACATTGCGTGCTTCACGTGCTCCATTTGTCAGTGCAATCTTCAAGGAAAACCATTCTATGCACTAAACGGAAAGCCATATTGCCAGCAGGATTACATGGTAAGCCAGCCATCCATGGAAATTATTGCATGCATAGGTACCTACTAGGGCACAGTTTGCTGAATCTGTGTGAATTGGTTGTGTGTTTTTTGAATTATGTTATGACTTTTTCAAGGTGGAATGTCCCTTACATGAAGTCCCGTGCCTTGTAGGCTGTTGTTTTTTTTTTAGTCTTCCGATAGCCCCAAATGGGATTGAATGATAAACAAGATGATTGGATTGGTTGGGATTGATTATCTTAAAATTCATGGAGAGAAGGAAGGTGTGGGAGGGAAAGGAAGAAATTCACTCTGGAGGAAAATTCTGGTGAAATGGAAGGTTTGGGTTTCTTGCTTTTTCGCTTATCACCTGGAGGAAAACTCTGGGGAAATGGAAGGTTTGGGTTTCTTGCTTTTTCACTTATCACCAATGCCATGCTCAAGTCATATCCCACAATGCTTTGAAAATTATTGAGACATTTCCTCAGTGTTTTTCCACACGACTCTTCTCTCTGAAACAATTTAACAGTTAAATTGTTTTTGACTAACAGATATCTTTGGTTCAGGTACAGTTTGGTAGTTTTACGTTGTGGTACTTATGCTGTTTTCTTGTGTAAGTGCAAGGAACCAGTCATCTCTTATTCATTCTGTTGTGCAGAATTCTCTCACTTGATCACATCTAAAACAGTATTGCACCATTTTAATTCTTGCAGTAAACTTACATACGTGTCAATTGACTTGTGGAATTTTTTATTTTCTTTGTATGGAGTTATGTTTTCGCAGTGTAAATGTGACAATGCTTCTTTTCTCTTTCCCGTTTGGATCTAGAACACGCTGGAGAAATGTTCAGTGTGCAACAAGCCCATCCTTGACAGATATTTACGAGCTACCGGCAAACCCTACCATCCACATTGCTTTTCCTGTGTTGAATGTGGCAAGTCCTTAGATGGCATTCCTTTCACTGTAGATGCATCCAACAGGATCCATTGCATTGAAGATTTTCACAAGTTCGTTTTCTCCTGTTTTTTGCTATTGTGCAAACTACATTGCCTGGTTTTGGTTTTTATGTCCTTTCTGTATGTTGCAGGTTATCATCATTTAAAGCTCCCTTATTTAAAAGAGACTCTAAATGAGCCTTTTTGGAAGAAATTTTTCCTAATTTTGTTCGCACTGAATGTGCTTCATGGAGCATCATGGGCTTCCAAAGTGTGAAAATAGCATTTTCTGATGCTGAAGCTGTTTTTTGCAACTGTTTTGGAAATGGTATGTGCTAGAAATTTTGTCATTTAGAAAAAATGATATTGCCTTGCCAGCACCAATAAATTGGTAAAAATCACATTTCAAGAATGAAATCACACAATGTTAGAATTTCATCGCCTCACCGTGGCAACCAGTCACAGGTCATTGCTTTCTGTTCACACCTGTTGATCATGTTCACCAGTTCAGTTGTTGATCACATTATGTGCAAAAATTTACATCCGTGCCGACAGCATTTTTTCAAAATTTATGTGTGTATGGCATTTCACAACTTTCAAACTTAATTTCCCTGGTTGCTGAATTTCACTTCTTCCGAGCTTTCACACTGTAATGCACAGGAACCACTCTTTTTATGCCCCCGGTAGCATACCAGACGGGATTTGGTAGGTAGCTCACACCTATTTTCTGATCCATCCCCAATGGCGGGAGGATCGCACCCACTCCATGCAATGAAAATGCTCCAATCAATGGGTTTTCTCATCATCCACTGAGAGGAAGGAAACCTAACTTGGCAACTAGGCAAACTGCCCTGATGCGGGGCAAAACGGAGCCAATTTTTTACTATCTCCTCCAAGATGATTGGAACAACCTCTTGCCACTTTTCTCCTGCTGAAAACTTGAACAATGCTTGTTTGGTAATCCATTGAAGCACAAGCCCTGATCATTCAATTTTGGCACATGATAGACAAGAGTATCTGTTTCATGAACTGCATCACCTTCAATCCTTGAAACTTGTGAATGTTATTTGGGAACTCCATGACGCAAATGGGTGCAAATTTTGGCACATGGTGGACAATAATCAGCCCGAGGGGAACGTGATGCCCAGTTCCTGAAACTCGCCCACAGGCTATAATGATCTCCCATCACTTTTAGCATGTTTAAGAAGACTTGGGAACATTTTTGTGAAATCCATTGAAGGAAAATGCATTCAAATTTTGGTACTTGAAGTTCAAGTCCGTTTTTTTTTTCAATTTCAACCTGCGACTGGTGCAACCTGCCCCCCACTTTCACCTCTTTAGAACTTGGGAAGGC
>JASGXE010012596.1:0-13044 GCA_030068105.1 Sinentomon sp. SZTP_YWyxl
TAAAGATGACATAAAGAGATAGGTACTTGAAAGGAATAAAGATGCAACAAAGTGAATAAAATGAAATAAAGATGAGAACTTCCCCTTTTCCAGTGCACTGCAACGGGGGAATGGTTCGCCTTGTGTCAGTCACGCGGCGAGAGCGCTGTCCGGCAACTGCCGGTTAACAAGCGCAGGGAGTCACGGAAGCACCAGCGGCGTTCGCCAGCAGTACGCACACTCCCTCTTCCCAGCTGCGTGAAAAAAGGGTTTTGCACTGACCACGCAGTGGGGGGCCGCCAACATGGGCCGCCGTCTCCGGGCAGGTTCCCGGCTTAGGTCTGGGCATGGGTCCCCGACCCGTTCCCAGACCACATCTTTATCAACCCCATTGCAATGCCCCAGATCGGGTCCGAAAAAATAGATAAAGAAAAAAAACAAAATCTCCGACCACCCTCACTCCTACGGCAGCAGAAACCTTTCCCTTCCACTTCACAAGATATTGCTTCGCATGTTCCACCCACTGGTCTGATTCCTTCTCCCTCCCTATTCCCAGTCGCTCACGAACAAGTGCCCATTCCTGCTCTTTGTGAACGCCCCTGTCCACATCCATCCACCCAGAAAAACGTCTCTCTTCAATCATTGACTTGCACCACAGGAATATGTGGCACAAGTCTTCCGACTCTGCCCCACAGAGCCTGCATTCCTCCTTCCCATCCACCCAACGCAACCGTCTCGCAGTTTCTAGAGCACCTACCCTGGCCCGAAACAACAAGTCGCTGCCAAAAGAACCATCATATATTCCATCCCAACTCATTTGATCCTTTGCAGAATACCCAGTCAGTGAGCTTTTTTGTGACACTTCCCTTCTCCACCGATGCCACTGCTCCTGTTCAATCTCTCTCCTTTCTCTGCGTACACACTCTTTCTCGGATTCCAGATCCATGTATCTGCCCCACCCTAATGTACCCTTCCACCTTTCAATTTGACGAATCCGTTTTTGCCATGATGTTCCACTACTCATTGCCTGCACATACACGAAAACCTTCTTCGCAAACCGGTCCCGATCCATGTATTGCAACCTTGCCAAGTATCCAATCTTAGCTCTAGCTTCTCTCACCTCAAAACTTGCACATGCCCACTCTCCATCCAACCCAGCTTGGGCTACCAGCCTATTTCCCCCCATGGCCCTCAAACCAACATCTCTCTGGACACTGTTCAAAAGGCCTTCAACCCCCGCTCCCAAACATAATACCTCCTGACCATATGTCAGAGCTGGCACCACAGCACCTTTCCACATCCAGCAGCTTCAGCATTCGTCGTCTGCAAGTGTTTCAGCAGTTCTGGAAAAACGGGAAACTGCTGCCATTTTCGGCAGCGTCAACGCAAGTCCACGTCCGAGCGCGTGGAGCTCCTTCACTGATCACTGCAATCGCTGTTGTTGTCCCGCCTTTCCGCTTCGTTTTGTCTTTTCATTGGAAGTTGGATGCAATCACATCTTGAAGATTGATTTACCTGTTCGAATGCAGTGGGAGTCCCACTGCATTCGAACAGGTAAATCAATAGTGGGAGGGGCAAAAATGACGCAGTGTGCGGCTGCGTTCCCTTGGCAACTCTGCCCGCAACATTTTCGACAGATTGACCACACCTCAGCAGATGGCGTGCATTGAAGTTGTGCGGGTTGCGTGCAATGCTGTGAATGATTGCATGCCAAGCAACATAATGCGCATGAATTATTTCACAGATTTGCGCCAACAAATTTTGTTATTTGGCATGCAATGCACAAGCACATCTTCACAATTGTGAAATAAATTGTCTCCATGTCTGCGAACCCCATTATTTAGAACAAAAACAGAATAATTATTGAATTCAACCTCCAGAATTGCGCTCCTCACGCGCGCTTCTTGAAAGATGCTGCCAGTGCTGCGATGATGCCCGCCTCCAACCGAGAAGGCGAGTGGCACGAATTATGTGCCTGCCTTGTCCTTGGAAACATTGAGGCGCTTTTCTTGAGTCCTTGGATCTGCCGAATCACATAGGGATCACGACCACATAATAAGCTTCGATCTCAGACCTTTAGGAGAGACATCGGAATGTTTTCTCATTTTTGGGTGGAACGATCCCGGAGTGGAAATCCCTGCCAGGGCGAGCTCTTGAACAGCCTTTGAGTATACCGCTCCTGCAGGGTCGGCTCCGCGGAACCACATGAAGTGAACAATCCCTGGAAAGTATTGCCACTCCACTTAGAGGCACCATCGTTGGGTAAAGGCTAGCATCAAGCTCATGTTCGCTGATGCCTTCTACCATAATGATCTTTGTTTGTGTAGATTGTAGATAGCCTTATTGTTGCGACATATTTGTATGCATAATCCTGGTCGCAAAATGTGTTCTTCCCTTTTGTAATTATTTATTTGCTGCATAATCTTTGTGTTGTAAATATTGAAAGGAGGTGACTCATAAAATATACAAATTCAATTCAATTCAAATAGCCTTCCTGTTTGGTTTTCTCAATTGTTTGGAAGCAATCAGAAGTTGCACAATGCTGGCCACACATTTACATGGTGGATGAACAACTTGAGCCAGTTGCGTTTGCTCTCCGCAAGCACCTCCCGAGATCGTGCTCTCCTCTCATTCGTGTCATTTGTTGCTGTTTTGGAAGGACAACAAGAATTATTGGTTCCTTTGCATTAAAAAACACACCAAAAACACCACTAGAGCCCTATGGGTTTTGGTCTTCCCGAGCGAATTAATGGTATAGTTATGGTCTTCCCGAGCTGATTTTATTGGGCATCTCTGCCCCATAAAAGCTGCTGGAGACACCGTTTGACTTTGACTGTTGGAAAAATGAGGAGCACTGGTCACCCCAGACTGACAAGTCGGCATAAATCTGGGTTGCAGTTTCACCAAAGTTTCATTTTTGTGAAAACAAAAACCTTTCAATTTCTTTTGAACTTTTCATGTTTTTAACCGAATTCAAAAACCTCAATTTGAAATGAGACGGAGAAGAATCACAGTGAAGCAGCCGGCATGATTCCCATTCATTCGAACGGGATTCCACGCAAACGGAGGGTGCTGAATTGTTATGAATATGTCATCATCCACGTGCAATTGTGTGCCCTCTTATAAATGACATAACGCCTTTTTTGTTTTTAGCAAGCTGTGTGAAATTCAATAAATCAACTGTTTTAATTTGCTTTTATCGTCGCAAATACATAAAACGGGCAAAAACTATGACAATAACAATGACAAAGAAACGCGAGCAGTGAATACATTCAATGAATGACAATGAAATTAATGACAAGTGAAATGTCATGTGACGTTGTGGTGCAGGCAATAACCGACCAGTCTGGCCGCAAAGACTATGAAGGAAGAAAGGTTCCCAAACCTGAGGCGATACACATTTTGAGACAGGAGAGTTGCTTGGTAGGGAGTTCCACGATTTCAAAGTTCGGAAGAAGGAGAATAGAAAAAAGTTTGACTTGATGAACGGGATTTTGAATTGGTAATAGGCCTACCGGTGGAGAGATCGCCTAAACACGAAAATCTGGAGGAAAGACATCAGGAACTTGGATATGAGAAAATCGCCTCAACATTTCTGCGTGGAACGACACGTTTTTTCACTGCAGGGATAAACATACTTGCCAAACATTGAACGTTTGAATTGTTTATAGAGAGCACTCCTTAACATGTTTTCCGAGGGCTTTCCCAAGAAGCGAATTTCTTTCTGGTGGGGCGCTTCCTTTTGTCAGCAGTTTTTTGATGGTCTCTGTCTGCAGTTTTCTGAAGAAAATTGGACAAGCAGCCTGCAAATAAATGACAGCCATCTGCAAGCCTTTTCCAACTAGCTTGCTTGAAGTCGCAATTGAAGCGATTTTCCCATCAAACAACATTTTTATAGCCTGGTTAGTCTAAATCGTATTGAAACTAAGGGCACCTTTGTTTGGGAACTTTTTCCCCCGCTTGTGTGATTATTTTATGCGAATGTGAACAGGTCAAAATAAGCTCATGCCATTTCGTTTCGTCATATTTAACATTTCACCAACTGACACATGCTTTTTCAGATTTTACACAAATACATCCATTTGTGTATGCGAATGCATCCAAGTTTAGCGAAGCTGAACAGTGTCCCACCAACTTCCAGAACGTGATTTACATTTCGCCATTCCTTTTTTCTTGCTGGACAAACCTGGCCTGACCCCAATCTCCACTGCCTATTGTCAACCCACGAGATGGTGTACGCTCATTTCTTTTGTTGTCAATCTACTGCTTTATATCGGCCAATAAGGCCCGGAAAACATTCCCGAAGTTGGCGTTGCCACGTGTTGATGCTGATCAGTTTAAACCCGACGAATGCTGGTGTTTCGATCAGCGACAAAGGAGTGGGAGAGGAACTCAAAAAAAAATCCGATGTAAAAAGCTGATGTAAAATCACACCTCAGCTACCGCCAGTGTTGTAACAACGCGACGACGTGCGACAGACACTGACACTCCCCATTTTTTCGTTTCCCGCCAATGACTCCATTGTTGCCAGGCTGAAGCAGCATGACTTCAAGTATTGTGCTTCGTATACCTAACAACATACCACCTCTGAATGAATGCTGAAAATGAATCTGTTTCGACATTGTGACGGGTGCGAACAATTCGACTTTAAAGTCGTTTGACCGTGTGGCTTTTTGATGATCTATTGATCTGGCTTAATCCCTTCTCAGGCACAGATCACGGAATGGGAAAAAAAGGATGCATAGCCTCCCTAAATCATCTTAAAGACAAAGGATTTGCAACGGATTGTGTTTGATTGGTATCGTTGCAGGCCCATCGAAAATGTTTCGACATCGTTGCTTTTTGTGACTAAGAATTCCGAATGTCATCTCTCTCCAATGCTAAAGTGATTCCTGGGAAGTGCGTGATTCCTCGGAAGTGCGTTGTTCATTGCATCAAGAATCTAATTTAGAATTCGACCGCGAAATAAACACTGAAATAATTGGATTCCAATCACGATTATCTTTCTAATACGGGATGATTGTATTGACCATCAGACAATGTATCATAGGCTCTCGGAGATTCACAATTTTGGATCGCATGCTATGGGGACCGGTGACTGGGGCAGAACGAACTGAGGCAGAAGTGGACTGAGGCAGAATTTTTGCATTTTGGAGGCTGATTTTTTTATTTCTCCGGGTTAGGTTAGGTCAGGTTAGGTTAAGTTAAGTTAGGGCAAGTGTAAAGCTACCACCTCTATGCAAAAACTCCCTCCAAAGCTCCCTCCTTTGTCCAATTCTACCTCAGTCCACTTCTGCCTCAGTCCGTTCTGTCCCAGTCCCCCGATCAATGCTATGAGCTCATTTCCAGCAACGATCACCACCAAGACCACTGGACCAAAGGAGCTGGTCAAATAGGAACTGGTTGCAGGATGGTTGCTTATTTTCCCAACTATTTGCTATGTGTGACGAATACAATTCACAACATAAAAATGGAACGCCAGAAACTTGTGAAAACAGATGAAGTCCAACTTGGAATAAGTTAACCAGGAATAAAGACAAACAAAAAAAAAAATACAGATTCAATAATTCAAAACAAACAAGAGACAGGTACCTATCTTTGTTTAGGTTAGCCAGGCAGGGTTTGCTCAGATCATGTTAGCTCTAACCAAATTCACCCCGCTTTCGATGCTGGCCCGCAGTAATCGGTTTGGTTTGCCCTGAACAACTGGTCTTGATCCTGTGACGCGGAAACTTTAACGCATTTACAGGAAAAAGAAATAGGTCTACAATCTCCACACTCGAATGAAAAAGAAATAGAAGATCTCAAACACGCTTATGATGCTGAATCCAAGGCAAAGACTGAGAAGGCCTCCAGCTCTACCTGTAAAATAGCGATGAAAAATGTC
Source organism: Sinentomon sp. SZTP_YWyxl (assembly GCA_030068105.1). NCBI lineage: Eukaryota > Metazoa > Arthropoda > Protura > Sinentomata > Sinentomidae > Sinentomon > Sinentomon sp. SZTP_YWyxl. The sequence goes on from JASGXE010012596.1 coordinate 5,867, forward strand.
AAACGGTGGAAGTAAAACTACCATTTTACGGACTTCAGACGAGCGAAACACGCTGCGAAGTCTGCTGAATTGTCACGACTTTTTTTCGGACTTCACTGTTTTTGCCAGCGTCCAGATAAAAAGACGACTTTAATGCAGACTTGACCTTTTGCGGGCAGAGGTGCACGGGCGGCGTAATTGATTAATCTGTATGAATCGGGCACTTTTCCATCGAACCCCATGTTAAACTTTCGACCCACAGAAAGTGAGAAAAACACTCGGAATAAGGAAAATAAGTTAGGTTGGGTTAGGGTTGGTTAGGTAGGTCAGGTTGGGATAGGTTAGGCAGGTTATAGGTTGGGTTAAGTTAGCGTTTGCGTTTTTGTTCGCGAAAAGTCGGGATATGTCCCGATTCGCATAGATTAATGAAATACGCGCCCGGGCGCAGTGGTTTTTAAAACGACAGTGCATGCGATTTCTGTAACGTGGGTGGATCCTCCAAGATACGGGGGGCATTCATAAAGTTCTGAGCCTTACCTGAAAATTTTTATTTCTCAGGAATTTTTCGCACTTGGCATGAAAGCTATGTTCATTTGAAAGTGTTCGGTGAAATTTCAGATCAATCCGACGCCTATTTTTTATTTTATGACAATTTAAGTAAAAAGGTGCAAAACAGGTGAAAGACAGAATTTTGCAGGTGCGCACAAATGAGAGAAGGGATTGTTTTGCTGGAATGACATTCCGAAACAGAAGATGGCAGAGCGTCTGTGCCCAAATCATGATTTTCTGAAACAGCACAATCCTGATTTCTTCTTGGCTGCTTTCAGAACTGCTGGCCTTTGCTGCAGAGCTTCGATCTGGCAAAACAATCCCTTCTCTCATTTGTGCACACCTGCAAAATTCTGCCTTTCACCTGCTTAGCACCTTTTTCACTTAAATTGTCATAAAATAAAAAATAGGCGTCGGATGAACCTGAAATTTCACCGAGCACTTCCAAATGAACCTAGCTTTTTATTATTATTATTATTATTATTATTATTATTAAATTATTATTATTATTATTATTATTAGGATTATTATTAAATTCTTTATTATTATTATTATTATTATTATTATTATTATTAGGATTAATTAGGAATTTTATTCTTTTATTATTATTTTATTTTATTTTAATTAATATTATTATTAAGGATTATAATTTTATTTTATTATTATATTTTATTATTTATTATTATTTTATTATTATTATTATTATTTATTATTATTTTATTATTTTATTTTATTATTATTATTTATTATTATTATTATTATTATTATTTATTATTATTATTATTATGATTATAATTCAACAATAATTACAACAACAAGGGATTTGGTTGCTGTGTGTTACCTATACCTAGATCGACAAGCAGCTTTGCAGCATTAGTCAAGACGTGGGTAAGAGAATAGTAAAAGAAATCAGTAAAAATAAAAGCGCAGGTCACGAGAAGAAAATTGTCAAAGCCATGAAACATCACATCACAAATGAACAAACATTGGCATTGGTGCGACAGGAGCTGGACAAAGAAAATTATCCTATGCGGGAACTGTTACAGACACATTACCGATGCTCGTTATGAGTGGTGAGCTGTGCGGAAGGCTATTCCAGCATGATATAGCCAAAGGGAAAAAAGAATTTTTATAAACATTTCGCTTAGCGAAGGGAATTTTAAAACTGAACCCATTGTCAGTCCGTCTCTGAACAACTTTAAGGGAGTAGCAGGGCGGGAAAGGGAAATCGACCTCACCAATAAGAATCTCTCGAAATAGGTTTAGACAATGGGTGCGACGCCTACTAGCCAAGGATGGAAGTTCATGTTGCTAGAGTAAAGCAGATACGCTAGCAAGGCGATCGTAGGTGTTTGTAATGACCCTGGCGGCTCGACGCTGAACACTCTCAATTGCATGCGGATATCCGAAACTTTCCAGGGATTCCACACGGCAGAAGCATATTCAATAACAGGTAAAACTAATGAAACATATGCACGCTTTTTTTCCTCAATGTTAGCTCCTTTAAGATTCCGCATAATATAACCAGGGTAGAAGAAGCCTTTTTTACCACATCACTAACATGGAGAGACCAACTAAGGTCATTTGTGAATAGAACTCCGAGATATTTAAAATGCGTAACAGCTTCTAAGGGGACTCCACCAAGGGAATAGGGGTGCTGGTTCTCTTGACTACCGAAGCAAGGACTTTGGATTTACCTACATTAATTTTCATGTCCCACCTGTCGCACCAACTACTTATACTAGAAAGATCTGCCGCCAGCCTAGTGGAATCGTTTTGACTGCGGACTTCCCTGTAGATGACAGCTTTCATGCCAAGTGCGAAAAATTCTTGAGAAATAAAAATTTCCGGGTAAGGCTCAGAACTTTATGAATGCCCTACGTATCACCCCACTTTGCTGTGCATGCAGGAATTCTCATGCCGCTCAACATTGCCACAACACAACTCGAATGTAAGCTTTCAATTTTTCAGCGTTGTGATTTCGGGCTGCACGCGTTATGGGCAACGTTTTTTCTTCGTTAACATTTTATAGCCTTTCCGCTTCTCTCGCAATCATTTTATAGCATCTGTTTCCGCTTCTCTCGGCATCATCTAGCGCACAAGCTGAATACAAGCATGGATAAAAAACGCTATAACGTTTTACCTCCCATTTGGCTGGGCCCGTTTTGTGTTTCCCGAACCCCTATACACATAGGCAATTACGGGTTCGGACATCTCGCAAGTTTTCGCGCAATTTATTAGTACGAGTGAAGAACGAATGATGGTGATGGCTTGTTTTGAACACTTTTTCTTTTGTGCAAATACACGTAATCATGTGCCCAATTATACGAGAATCAACAACAAACTGCTCCTTCCATGATTCCCACAGTTTCATGAAAAAAATCCACCTTTTCAGGAAACGAAACAAATTAGGTGTATATTCACGAGGATAGTGAAACAAAACTCTTGGGAAATAAACTTGAACGTGAAAACAGTGTTCTCCAAAATGTCATGACAATGAGGACATGGAAGTGTTTAATCCAAAATTTTTAGCAAAATATAAGGTTGAAAGACAATCACAGTTAAATCGTTCTTTAGAGAAGTCAAAAATACCAACCGAAAAAATCAACTGGCAATATCTCGGTATCTCGACGCAGTAAAAGACCATATGGCTCTTTGATATAGATGTTGAGAATTGCTAGGTTTCGGCTAAATCGAGTGAGAAATAAAAATAAAAACTGTTTAGCTTTACAGAATTCGTCTATGTTTGAGAGATACAACAATGAGATAAGATTGGATGTAACAGACAACAGAACCAAATTGTGTGATGTCGTCATTATCTCTGCAGGGTTCCGACAGCAGTCAGGGAAAGTCAGGGAAGGAGGGGAAATCAGAGAATCACTCAAAAGTCAGGAAAAGTCAGGAAATCACTCAAAAGTCAGTGAAATCAGGGAATTGCCAATTTCAAACTTCTTCAGCTTCTGGGGAACTCCGTTCCTCAGACCCTCTGCCAGAGGCCCCGCCCATGGGGACCTCGCTGGAAGGTAGAAAAATGGATCAGCAAAGGTCAGGGAAGGTCAGGGAAGGTCAGGGAAATGGATCGGCAAAGGCAGGGATAGTCAGGGAAATGAAACTCCAAAAAGTTGTGGGAACCCTGTCTCCTGCACAAACACCCCCATTTCCAAAAAGGTGTCATGTCCTGTTGTGTGAATGCGAAATTATCTCATCATTTGGATTAGTGCCTTTTGACATGCCATGAAAATACCTGTCAGTTTACCCGGGGTTTCGAAATACGTACCAGGTATTTTGTTATCTTTGGAATTGCGGGTATTTGGCCATGTCTGCTTTCGTCGCAGAGATCTGGTCTGGATAAAGGCGTGGGTGAAAGAAGGCCTGCTACCTACCGTGCATTTCCCCGTTTTGTTTTCAGGGCATTTTGGGGAGTTTACATTTGCCAAGGCCAAGATCTGCAACTTGCCGAGATCTGCAACCGATACTGGCAAACAAGAAAAAGCAGGCCGATTGAGAGGAGCTGTAGCTGTACCCTCTGAGGGTGGAGCCAGGAACCCACAATGGATGCAGACAACGCTAAACCGACAGGAACACGCCGAGCTCCTCAGAGACAAAATGTGTCTCCATAGTCACGGAAAAATGCTCAAATTAAATGAAGCATTTTTGGGCCGTTCAATAGAAAAACAGGCCAAAAGTGTTGAAGTGCGCAGAACACTGTATACCCGTAATCCGGACTTGAGTTTGCATCAATCTGTCTAACCCAGCATATCTCCTGACACTGTCTTCCAATGCCCGATTGGTCCGTAATTGTGATCTACACTTCTCCTCCGTGATATTCCTTCGACAAGTACTTTCGATTGACGAACCATCGAGTTGGTTGAAGGCCTTCGCATCGTTGCATTCGGTTTCTATCTTCCTGCAGATACTTTCGGAAAATTTCCGGCTTGACACCAACCTTTTTGTTGAAAATTCGTGCGAAGAAATCTCCAGGCCAAAAGACGTGTCGTTGCATGTCGAGTAGCAAACGATATCTTTTGCCCTTCTTCGACCACTGATTATGAATGGTCTCTTCAGTTTTTCTGCATCAAGAAAACGAACATTTTGCCTGCAGTCTTGGTTGTAAGTGGTTTTCGATTTAGATCACAACAAAAAAACGCATCGCCTGGTATTTGAGCGGCACATGGCATGGCAAAACTTCACATGCTATATAAAAAGCGCATGCTAAAAAGCGTTTTTTGGAAATTTCTTAAATCCAAACGTACTGTCACTGATTGTAGTTCTGTACTTTCTTCTGATGGTTCTCCCATTGTCGATAAAAATATCATATAGTCAAGTCATTTGCTTCGCACTTTGCATCTGTTCATGTGCCATGCACCAATTCATTCGCTAATATCCAACCTGCCAACTCAAAATTGCGACTCATCGCTTGCTCATCTGTCATTGTCCTCATCTGCAAGCTGAACTGTATTTCCTTCGCACAATGATTTGACTTGTAACCGTTCTGATGTTTTAAAATTCATGTCATCGCTTTCTGTCAAAAACTCACCAGACAGTGATGGCATCCCCAATGCGTTAATTCAGTCTCTTTCCTTTGAGTTAGCAGATTACTTTGCGGCCGTTTTAATTGCATTTTTCGCACACGTGTTTTTCCTGCATCGTGGAAGAAAGCCATTGTTGTCTCCATTCCCAAGAAAACCAGGTCAATTTATTTTGGGAACTTCCGTCCCATTTCGATACTTCCGATTATAGTGCAAAGCTTTTCGAAAAATCCTTGCCCGCAACACAATAAATTGCCTTGATGACATCAATTTTCCGCATCCTTTCCAGCATAGCTTTAGGAGTGGACTATCGTGCGAGACACAACTGGTTGAGTTTGTCCATGAAAGTTTATCACTTTATCACAAATTGCCTATTCATGCCATTTTTATTGATCTTCAAAAGGCTTTTGACGTCTTCTCACAAACTCCTCTCAAACTCAATTCTTCCGGGGTACCCCAGGGAAGCGTCCTGCGGGTCCATTGTTATTCTTGCTTAAATGATATTTCCAAAGGTCTTGATTTTAAATTTGGGCTTTTAGCCGACGACCTTGTTATTTATTGCCCCGTTAAATCACGCAATTTGATACAGTGATTCTTCAAAACGACCTATAGTTAAAATTGATAATTGGTGCAATAAATGGGAGATGGAGATAAACGTAAATACAAACAAGTACGCTTTCATGTGTTTTCAGAGACCTCGAATAGCATCCAGCTGTTCTGCAAATCATCTGTACACCATAAGAAACGACCCTGTTGCCATAAGGTAAATTCTTTCAAGTATTCAGGTGTAATCCTAGACGAGCGTCTAAAATGGGATGAACATGTGAGTTATTGTGTGGCTAAAGCACAAAAAGATTTAGGTCTTTCACAACGCAACATGTCCCTGGCGTCAAGTGAAGCAAAATTTAAAGCTTTTATATCTCTCGACGTACTTCCCATTCTTGAATATTCAAGCGTCGTGGTGGGATCTTTGCCTTCATTGCCAAATTGATGCTTTTGAAAGGGTCCAGAGAAGAGCTGCCGTTTTATTTCTGGCGAGTTCTCTTTTTCATCCAGTGTTTCTCAACTTATTCAGTCACTTGGACTTGTGCTACTTGCTCAGTGTTCAATAACTAAACGACTTAAATTTTTCGCAAAAATTTTTGTTCAAAACTGAAAATCAAAGTCCCTTCTGAATACACGTTGCGTTGTCCTCAGCACTGTACTGATAATGGACTCCATTATGTGACGCCGCTTATCATGTTATGTTCATTACAACTCATTTTTTTTTTCAAGAACCATAAGAGATTGGAATTCCCTCCATCGCGATTCCGCCTTAATCACTGGCACATCACGTCAGTTAGTTGAAAGAGATCATATCTTTTCATCCAGTGTTTATTTATTTATTTAAGACACAAATTTGCAACGAATATGCAAATATAAAAACAGCGGTTAATAAAACAATGATATATAAAAATAAAGCAATGGTCAAAAACTTCAAATGGGCAACCATCCAAACCAGAACGGAACGAAACTATGAATATTTTTTTTCACAACTTGAAAACAAAGTAAATGCGAAGTTTAGGTGCTCCTGCTGCAAAATTTAATGAAGTGTGTTCAACAATGGCGAGGCGGAAGGAAGCGCATTCCAATCTTTTAGAGTTCTTGGGTAGAAGGAAAAGTGAAATGCATTAGATTTGATCAGAGGAATTTTGAATTGTTTAAAGTGGCTGGCTCTGCGATCTCGAAAGTCAGGAATGAATAGCTCAGGCAGCTCGATGTGAATCAGCCTCCTAAACAACTTTCCGAGAAAGGCGAGTCTTTTTTCCTGCCTCCTTAAGAAAAGAGGTTCCAGTTTAAGGTCCAGCAACATGGCCGATACACTGGAGGTGCGGCGGAAGTCATTGACGATGAAACGAGAGCAGAGCGCTGAACTTTTTCAATGGCGTCTGCATGATGGCCAGGAAAGGGTCCCAAACTATCGACGCATATTCAAGAATGGGTAGAACAGTAGCCTTAAAAGCTTTTAACTTAGAGGACGTATCAGCATGTGTTAGATTTCTTCGCAAAAATCCTTGAGCGCATTTTCCTTTGTTTATTGTCGCGTTTACATGGTCATCCCATTTTAAATTTTCATGTGGA
>JASGXE010012597.1:0-17743 GCA_030068105.1 Sinentomon sp. SZTP_YWyxl
GGCTTTCTTCAAGACCGCAGTCAGGTTTCAGGTTATAAAGTGGAACGTTAGGTTGGGTAAGATTAGGCTAGGTTAGGTTAGGTTAGGTAGGTGAGGTTATGTTTGGTGTGGTCAGGTTAAGTAAGTTAACAAAAAAAAAAAAAACAGAATTATTGCAGAAATTTGCGATAGCCCAGGCCAAGGTAGTCGACGAGCTTACTCATCGCAGTATGTGATTGGTCCTCCTCGTTCGACCAACCAATGCGCGGATCCAACCATATGCTTCCCTCTCGAACTTTTTGGAAATTCTTTTTAGAAAAATGTATGATTCTGGAATATTCCCGGATCACAAGAAATAAATCAATATCAATCAGCCCTGTCCCCAAAAGGGCAATTTTAATGACGTCAAGAATATCAGGCCAATCTCTCTCATTTCTGCTGTGCCGAAAATTTGAGAAAATGTTGCACAAGTTATTTCTGCGAGAAAACAAGATTATCCACCTGAATCAGCATGGATCCGGGCAGGGAAAAATCCAGTGAAACTCAACTCACGGAATTGGTCTTCGATGCTGCATCAACATTTGAGTCGAGAACCTCTGCCCATGCCATGTTTATTGACCTGGCAAAAGCTTTCGACAGTGTCGACCACGAACTCCAACTTGTTAATCTTCGGAGGCTTTCATTCCCGGCCATGTTTCAAAAGCTAATCTTATCTGTCATCACGACATGCCAACGTCATTGTCGATCGCACATCCTCCTCTGCTGTCCTCAATCTTGCTACAGGGGTCCCCCAGGCGAGTGCGCTAGGCCCTCTTTCTTTTATTCTATTTGTCAATTACCTTTTCGATGTAATTAGTTGTGCATAAGACTCTTCGCAGATGATATTGCGTGAAAACACATGTGTCGAGGATGGCAGTGACTCCAAGAGTTATACAAGAAACTTCGACACCCTGCAGCAATGGTGCAGCAACTCGCGCATGTGCACAATGATGTATTGAAATATGCGTTTTTAAACTTCCACCCAAAAATCTCAAGGCCCCGAATTCTGAAGCTAGATTTTTCAAATATCTGGGAGTCAAGCTTCATGAACATTTAGACTGGACGGAACAAGTCAACTTGTCCATTGGCAAAGCCAGATCTGCTCTTGGAGTTTTGCGAAGAAATCTTTCATGCGGTAATACCAAATCGAAGCTCCTGGCACACAAGAACATTGTGTTGCCTCACCTTGAGAGTGCGTCTATTGTGTGAGACCATTTCCTTGTTTCTCATTTATTTATTTTTATTTATTTATTTGAATAAAAAACACCTACAAAAAGATTTGGCAGGTGGACAAATAGTACAGCGCATGGCACCAAGTCAGTAAATTTAAAAACAAGTGTCAGATAAAATTAAAAAAGAGAGCAAAAATAAAAAAGAGAACACAACGCACATTGAACATATCTAGAAACAATGAACCAGCAGAAAGAATCAAACCAATGGATTAGACCGAGCCAGCTGACCTTGGGCGTATGTGATTGTGGGTGAATTCTGCGGGAGGGAATTCCACTCCCTTACAGCAGTTCTTGGAAAAAAGGAATTATAGTGAATGTTTAATTTAATCAGTGGAGCAACAAAATGATAAGCCCATTATCGGTCCTTCGTTGAGGTTGTCGCATCACAAACTCGGGAGGAATTTTAATTTTCAATTCAGCACACAAAATTTTGGCGAAAAATTTCCTGCGTTTTTCGACTCTGCGCTGTGCAAGTGATGGCAGTCCTGGATGCTGAATTAAGAACGAGATACTTGATGAACATGAAAAATCGCCAGAGATAAAGCGGGCAGCCCTTCTTTGGACTCTCTCAAGTGCTTCAATATAGCAGCAAAGATAAGGGTCCCACACGACAATGGCGTACTCAAGAATTGGCAGGACTAGCGAAGTATAACATTTTAATTTTGCTTCCTTTGACGCCAAGGACATATTACGTTGAAGCAAGCCTAAAACCTTTCGCACTATGGCAACAGAATAACTGACATGATCATCCCATCGTAAATTCTCTTGCAAAATCACACCTAAATATGCCCTATTTGGATGAGCATACTTTTGTAATAACATCGTCACAAATTAACAAATAGTGTACAAAATATTGGAGAAGCAGTTGGATTGGACTTTTGATCTCTCAAAACATATACATGAATGCACACTTGCCAGAATTAATACTCACTTTCCATTCGTCACACCAAGATTGGATTTTCATCAGATCATTTTGCAGTAACTCGATCAAGATGAGATTTTATGGGAGAATAAATGACCAGATCGTCAGCAAAAAGTCTACTTTACAATTTAACCCAATAGTGATGTCGTTAATGAAAAGTAAGAACAACAGCGGCCCCATCACACTTCCTTGGGGTACCCCAGAAGTATTTTCGTACGTTTCGTCAGAAATTATTCTGTCCCATTTTATAGAGGAAGAACGACCCGAAAGGTATGAAAAGATGAGCTCGACATGACCGCACGGAAAATTGTAGGATTTCAATTTTGCAATGAGCAACTGATGACAAATTAAAACATCAAAGGCCTTATTAAAGTCGATAAAGATGGCATGGACAGGCAATTTTTGTTCCAGTGAAAAACTGATATCATGGACAAACTCAACCAGCTGTGTTTCACAAGATAAACCCCGTCTGAAACCGCTCTGGGATGGGTGAAGAAAATTTATCTCATCCAGACAACTAAGCAGGTTGCGTACCAGGATTTTCTCAAAAAGTTTGGCACTGCCTGGAAGAACTGAGCTTGACGGAAATTAGCAATATCGTTTGAGCGCGATTTTTCATGCCGATGCAGTTGAAAAAGTTGAACTTGTACTTCCTGTGTATGCAGTTTGTATTGGGAAACATGGAGTGGGATATGAGACCTTCCTGCAGATGGTGTAAAACATGGTTTTGTTTTAGTAAAACATGGATTTATATTGCCCGCGGATTTTGTTCATTGCACATGGGTTTCTATTTCCCGCGAATATGGGTTTGAATTGGATCCCACCAAGAAAAATGTCGTTGGTTCAGATTTAAAAAAAATTCTGCGGTTCAGATTTAAAAAAAATTCTGCAAGTTATAGGGCAATAGTGATATCCTTTGACCTTTAAATGTCGGACTGATGCCTTGGGCCTAATGTTGTAATTTACATTTTGCTGATTTTATGCCCTATTTATTGTTGACCATCGCAAATAAATCACAGAATATCAATTTTGCAAAACTTCTTGGAGACTTTTTTCCTTTTGTTAAAATCTGATATATTTATGCGGCGCAAAATACAAGTATAAAATCAGGAAGGCAAAACATCAGAAGAAGAGGTGAATGCGTGATTCGTTGAGCGATGCGCCACGGATTTTTGGGGACGCGGCCCACTTCGTTTTGGTCATTATTGGCGCAGTTCATGCGAGGACTTGCCTTCCCCAGTGCCAAAAACGTTGGGCCCAAGGAAAAGTTCCCCCTTTGGTGCCAGGAACGAAAACGAGGGTGGAAATTTTCCCTTTTTGGCGGTTAGAACCGGTTCTGGGCCCATTTTCCCGCGTTCCGGGAGGATCCCGACACCCTTTCGGGTCTTTGGTTGCCTCGGTTTCCCGTGGGAAAAGGTTCCCCGAACGTTTCCATTTAGTTTTTTTTAAAATTTTTATCCTCTTTTGAATTTGGTTTTTTAATTTGTTTTGTTTTCTTTTTTCCCCCTTTGCACAATTTCACCCGGATGCCGCAATTTTTTATTAAACGGGAAAAGAAAATCCCAAGATGCACCCGGGTTTTCCCCGAAATTTGGGTCCCAACCTTTTGTTTTAAGTTCCTTAAAATTGTAAAAAAAATTCCCGCCTTGGAAATGTCAAGGGACATGGAAAAGGAAGTAATTTGGTGTCCTTTTCCGGTTTGGGACGTGTTTTGAAAAACTTGAATCCCAAAAGTTTTTATCCTTAAGTTCCATTTTCAAAAGAAGAATAATTTTTATTAATTTTGAACTTTATTCCCCAAAACGGTGTTGAACTGCTTCCTTGCTTGGTTCCTCCTTGGCTTTGGGCCCAAATCTAAATCAAACCATTTTTAATTACCCTATCTTGGTACATTTGGTGTGTTTCAAAGAATTTCCCGAAGCCCCCCGGCCCCAAGACCCAAGAAAGGGCTTTTTAAAGGACCCAAAATTAAAAATTTGGTCGAAAATTTAACCCGGGATTTCCGTTTTGAAATCAAAACAAATCCAAGGCATTCAAAAAACGGCCAAATGAAATATTTTGAAATTTCAATTAAATTTTTTTTTGGGCCAACCCTGAAAGGAACACCAAATGGGGTTGTTACCTTTTCAAATTTTGTTTTCCCCAGGATTACCCAAACCCATTCCCCAACCGTGCTTTCCGAATTCCGGCCGCGCCGGGCCCTTCTAAACATTTGGCCTTTCGTTTTGGCTTCTAAACTGTGGGTCTCCTCTGTGGTCAGCCTCGTTCTGAAGGTTTCCTCGTCCAAATTGAAAAATTAGCCAGAACTGGTATCCAATCTCCTGGTCTGAATGGGAGAATGCACGCGTGGGCCCACTGGTCATGGATGCCCGCAGTTGCCTCTTGCAACGGCTCAATGATTCCTTGTGGCCTTTCATTTTGTGCTAACCACATTCCTCAGACCTCAGGCATCTTCAAAGCTTAGAACATTTCAAATAAATTGCAGAAAATTCCAACTTTAATACCTAAATTGTAATGACGGCAATTATTGTGGCCGTTATTTTATGTTGCGAGGAGAGCCATATTATGAGATCCGTGGTCTCTAATACAGAATGCATTGAAAATGCAAGGACAGGAAGTGTTGTTCAATAGCACAATCCCCTGGGCTGCTTTTTGCAAAACGAAAAAGGAGCTTTTCACTCAGGGCAACCGCGCCGAATGATCGGCAACAACATGCTTTGTGTGGACTGCAAAACTCTAGAGAAATTATTGAAAGCGGCGGCTTTGCATAAAATCATCATGTTTTCAATATTGTTATACATTCGTAAAGATGGCGCGGGAAGCCGCGATAGGTACTGATTAACGGACAGACCTTCTGGTGCAATTTTTTTTGGAATTTGAGAAATGGTCCATGTTTTTTCTGGCCGAAGTGACACACAAGTCTTTGCGCGGAAAATTGACATCACACGTGAAAGATCGCAGCTTCAGGATACCCGTTGACGCGTGTCTGATTCCTGAAACGATGAATGCATGTGAAAGCAAAAATATTTAGTCTGAATGTAACATTGTCACATTCAGAATAAAAAGTTTTGCAAAAACTTTTTTTGCAAAACTTTGCAAAACTTTAGTCTGAATGTGACATAAATTTAAAACAAAACTATTCAGCCTGAATGTGACATCGGTTTCAAACTAAACCACTAAGTCTGAATGTGACATTGATTTAAGCAAAACATTGATTTCATTGATTGATTGTGACATTGATTTCACGTCTGACTGTGATTTTAAACAAAACTTTTTAGTCTGAACTTGATATGAATTTACTGCTCCTATACCATAGGATGCACTTTGCGCATGCTCATTTTGACCGGTTAATTGGAAAATAACTGCTTTGAAACATTGGCTGTCCTGGTCGTCCTCGAAACATTGTAGGTCTGCCAGTTTTTATGCTCACATCTTTTCGAGAGTGCATGTTCAAAAGGCAAATGCAAGAACTTTGAATCTCTTTTGGCTTATTGCCAGAAGGAGGAAATTTTTTGGTATTTTTCATCATTTTGACAATTCTATTTTTTTTTACCAGAAATGAGGATGCCAGAATGTCGAGAATTGTTGTCAAAGAACAAAAGCAATTTGGCCAAACCTATCGGTCAGAACACTGTTCGCTAACGAAGGAATGACAAAACAATTAATTTGGATTCGAAACAGCGAAATCATTGGATTTATTGGATTTTATTGGATTCGAAACAGAGAGAAAAAGAGAGATTCAAAACAAAAAAGAAGGCTGCGTCCGCCTGTTGGTGAGAAAATAAAACATACGAACCAATTGCTTTTCACCGGTTTTTGTATAGCTATTGCATGGAATTGAGGGGTTCGGTCATGCGGTGACCCACCATTTTCATATATCTCATGGTTGCTCCAAAACAACCACATGCATTGGGCTTTTTTGGACGTCTGGGGGGCACTGCTAGGAAGTATAGGATCGGAGGGTATTGTGTCATTGAACATTTTATGTTTCGCTTGCTGCGTAAACTCCTGGAAATTTGACATTTATACGGTGAAATCTTACCGCCTCCACAAATGCCATTTGAGTCCATTTTGGGGAGTTTGGGGGCATAAATGCGGGCCCGGAGCAAATTTTTTCTTTACCGATGAATTTCGATTCGTTTCGCTGTCAAGAATATCTCCACGTTGGCGAAATGATTCTGGGACACCCTGTATTGGTACTTCCTACATGCCCATTCCTGACTCTCGACATATAAGCTCCGGCTGATAATTTCTGCTGTTTGCATCAAACCGATGAAAAAAGATTTTTCAACAAAATTCCATTAGATTTCTGTTCTTGACTGGTGCGCAAAATCGATATGAACACAATCATCAATAGGCAAAACCTTCTTCCCCAAGGTTGTGAAGAATTTCACATTTCTGTGCTCGTGAAATACGCTTCAGCGTGCGAAAAGCCGCTCGGAACAGACGGAACAGGTGCCCGACACGAGTGAGCATTTTTGGTTGCAGTTCGGAATACCGGCCGACATTTCAAGAATGCTGGTTTGAAGGAGTTTTCACACACACACTCAAGTCGCCTAAATAGGGCAGTAAGATTAGGGAAGATTATCCAAACCTAACCTTTATTTCACCTAACCTCAGGTTAGGTTATGAGGTTAGGTGTAATACGTTTGGGTTGGGTTAATTTTGTTTTTTTATCACAGAGAGCAAATGTGCCAACTCTCCCAGTCCAATGTCGGCAGGCATATCGAACTACTTTTTCAAATTCATTTCAAGGCAGTTATTATTTATTGTTTTCCCTCTGCCTATAGCCTAGCAAAATGAAAACTTCAACTGTTTGATTTATTTTTTGCCAATTTCAAACAACAAGAAGAAAAGAAATAAAAGCGCGATGCGATGTGTTGCCTTTGAAGAGGATCGATCTGACGCACCAAGAACATTATTATTATTATTTTTATACTTTCGATAAACAAACTGCTGGATGCGTTCAGGCGGCAGCGAGCAAAAGTGAGATGCGTCTTTCCGGATCCAGACAAACGACACCTTCCTCATGATCCTGATGACGCTTCCTGCGGTGCACGCTGTTCAGCCTGCGGTGCGATGTAGTACCATAGCAGTTAGGATATTCTACCATCAGGAATTGTCCAACTGGGCTTTCAAAAAATCTCAGGACAACCTATGCAGCACGCCTTTTGCTTTTGTCACTTTTAAGATACAAAATGGGAATGTTAAATCACAATTCCGGCAACAATGAATAACCATGCGAAATCTCTCGATTCTGAGTACGTTTGAATGGCTGAGTAGCAGGCAAATGTATTCAAGGTTTGCGTGTCCAAATGGCCAATAAATCTGTGACAGCAATGCCACAGATTTGGAACACATTAGGTGTTTCGGAACACCATAAGTGTTCCAAATGGAACACTTATAGTGTTCCAAAAACAAAACGTGTGTTCCTAAAAGAACACCTCCCATCTAAGCCCATGTTAAAATATGGTGTTCCAAGCTGAACTTCGTGTTTAGAGTGTACAAGTGTTTTAAGTTTTCAAGTGTTTAAGTTTATGTTTAACAGCGGAGAGATCATGACGGGGGTAACGCTAACTCCGAGTTGCGAGGTAAATTTTTTCCATTGGAGCAGATGGCAAAAATTTACCTCGCAGCTCGGAGTTTGCGTTAACCCCGTCATGATCTCTCCGCCGTAAGTGTTTTACGTTTTTAGTATTTAACTGTTGCCTCCGAAACTTTTTTTCTTTCTTTTTGCTCTGTAGTCGTTGTATTAAAGGTCACATTGCAACAAGGCTTTCGATATGACATGTCCATAGATAAGATGGCTTTCGATGTGTGTCAGATTTTGACCTCGCTTGTTAAAGGGGATCTTTAATTTCTGCAGCATGGATTTTTACAAGAATCTGCCGCCAGTACAGCTCATTCCACTTGAAGATATGAGCTGAGAATGCTTCACACTCTTCCATTTAAATACACAGAAAAATTTTAATTTCTATGCCTAGAATGAGGTTTTCGACCGAATTTTCATTGGTGAAAGAATTCTAAATTCACTCTGAGCACACTTGGGAGCATTCTTGGCTCATATCTTCAAGTGGAATGAGGAGTATATCTTCCTGGCAACTCGGCTGGGATTGCTTCGCGCACTTTTGAAAATGCCTGTGGCTGTGTATTCGACTTGCTTCTCTGATTGCCCGCTAGACGAGACCATCATAGCATTTGATGCGGCGAAGTGCAGTGCTTTTCCAACAACACTTCAAGTTCAAAGAAGATCCATTTTTTCTCCAATCTCTTTCAATTCACATAATGTTCGAAGGCTGGCTTGGCTGCCTTGCCTGCCCTTCCAAGCGACTGCTCATCCTGCTCATCCTGGATGGGCCGCCGCCGCCTCACGCTGCGCTTCTCAACATGATTAAATTCTTCCCGCGCGAATAAAAGGAAATCCACCAAATTGAAAGGCCAAAAGCTCAGAACGGCAGCCGCCGCTTTCGCCGCGTGCCGCTGAGGAACTAAGCTGACCATCTCTCTCACCGGATGTCGCAAAAGCTGCGACGCAGGTCGCGTAGAAAAAAACATGATACGCGAACACAGATACAAAGAGGGCAACCTGTGATGACCGTTTCGTGAAATATGAAATTTGCCTCACGATTTCTCAAAAAAAAAAAAAAACTGGTAAGGCAGGAGAGCAGAAAATAAGAGCATGAGGCCCATTTCCGTTGTTTGGTTCGCATTGAAATAGCTGACATCAAAGGAAAATGGATATATAGTTGGCTTTTTGATGCTGTTTTAAGCTCAGCATAGTGCCTAGCGAAAAGGTCACCAAAGGGGTGACCTATTCCTTCTGAAAAATCACAGCGTGTCCCATCCGTCATAGCTGTAGATTTAATTTGTTTTTTTGTTTCAAATTTTCACAACAGTTTGCTTCTCTATTCCTTAAATAGCTTCTTTGAATAGCTTCCTTCCTTAAATAGCTTCTTTTCTCAAGACGTTCTGAATTGGCAGATTCTTATTCCCATACGTTCAAAACCTATATTTGTTTCACTTTTGCCACCAGCCACCAAACACGCAGCGTCCGTAAAGACCAAAAAGCATTGTCTTTATCTTGGAGGAATCAATTTTCCGAGAAACCTTGTCCCACAGTTTTATTTTCACAAATCGGAAGTTAGAGAACACTGCTATTCCAGATTCAAATAGCCAAAACGCCCTTCCTTTCAATCAATCATTTAGCCCATGGGTTGAATTTGCCACACACTCGCATCACGTTCGCGAAAGTTTGCAAAGAGTAGCCGCCAATTATTTTTTTTTTCCAATGTCAAGTATGCTAACGTGTACCGCTCTAGCCGAGGTATGCTCTAGCTAGAGAAGTGGTCCCCGATGGAAACATGCGGTAGAACCATGCACCGCAAGTTTCCGATGTATTTTTCGGACCTAACCTAAATATATTTCGCTCAATTCAAGAGATACCGCAATGCGATCTACGAGTACATGCAGAATGCAGAGTACGAATATGGTAGAAAATACTGAGAAATAAAAGTGGAAGCATTTTTTCGATTCGTAAGCCTATACTTCTTGACGTCCAGGCCACATATGAACACTTATTTTGGTGCGTGAATTCGTCCGGGAGAGCGGCCCGCGAATGGTTTTTTTTTTTTATCAGAACATGTATCTCAGAACATGTATCTCAGAACATGTACAGTCACAGAAACAATAATGACTCCCTCAAACAAAGAATACCTTTATCGGATCATGGGAGACAGTATTGTTTCTATGACTATACGTGTCTGGTGTCATGGATGTGCCATGCCTGGCCATGGCTGCAGGCATTCTCTCAGGAGGATGTACAACCACAGAAGCAATAATGACTCCAATGATCCAACGCAGGTACTTGTCCTTAGAGAGTCATTATTGTTCTGTGATTGTACACAGAAATGATGACATTTTTAATGCGAAAACAAAAATATTCCTCGTGTGCTATGGGGGATTCTGGCGGGACCGGTGACTGGGGCAGAACGAACTGAGGCAGAAGTGGACTGAGGCAGAATTTTTGCATTTTTGGAAGCTGATTTTTTTCATTTCTGCGGGTTAGGTTAGGTCAGGTTAGGTTAGGTTAAGATAGGACAGGTGTAAGCTACCACCTCCAAGCAAAAACTCCCTCCAAAACTCCCTCCTTTGTCCAATTCTACCTCAGTCCAATTCTGCCTCAGTCGCATTCTGCCTCAGTCCGTTCTATCCCAGTCCCCCGATCCATTCTGGCGTTATGTATACATGGCGATCGTTTATGGGGCGGTGAGCACGCATGACAGACAAAATTTTTGCGGAACACGGCGGGCATGCGATCTTTTATACTGCAAAACATTGTTCGCCTCTTTTCAACTTCGAACAAACAATTAATAATAAAATACAATATCCAATAGACGAGAGAGAGTTCTGCCACCGAATTGGAAGTATGAATCCAGCACTGCATCAGCATTGGTGGCTTGGGATGTGGGAACGATGTCGGACTGGAATCACCATCCTGCTGATGAACATTGCTGTGTAAAATTAATTTGAAATAAACAGGAAAACACACTGGCAAAAAAAATATCCCATGACCTCAAACGTGTCTGCTCCCATCGGCGGCAACAACTCTTCGCATGCATGCAGCAAATTACGGTACGAAAAATAAGCAGCATTGCGCCAGCAAGTGACAAACTTTGAACCCGATGCGCTGTGCCGTAACATTTAAAAGAGTCAAGCCTTTGAGATTTTTCAAACCTGGTGGACATCTGAAGTGTTAATTTTTATTTATTCTGTATTTTATAACTTTATAAGCGATTAATGAAAACCCCGACAATTAAAAACCGACGCAAAGTTTTAGCAGCGCAAGTGAGCGCAAGCTTCTTCCAGCGGCCCACTTCCTTTTGAAAGGGCCAGTGCCGGACGGCGGTGCTTCTTCGATTGCTGTTTATCCATTTTACCGGTTCGGACCGACTGCTGGGCCAGCAACACGTAGCCACATTAAGCAAAAATTCCATCCATGAGACAGGGCAAATTTCCCATTGGAAATGCGCGGCCAGCAATTATAAATGAAAGTTCAATTCAGAGCGAGAGAGAGAGGCAGAGAGAGAGCGAGAGAGAGCGAGAGAGCGAGAGAGCGAGAGAGAGCGAGAGAGAGCGAGAGAGAGCGAGAGAGCGAGAGAGAGCGAGAGAGAGAGGGAGAGAGAGAGAGCGCGAGAGAGCGAGAGAGCAAATAACGGCACAGCAATTTCACAATAGCCTACGTGACGGAATGGACTTTTCCTTTTGAAAAATAATCAGCGTCAAGCGCGCGCACGCACCGACTTTTCATTTCCACTATCTCATCGGACATCGGACATTATCCTGAATGCATCTCAGTGACCATCAAAGTTCGGGGGGGGGCGAATACCCACGAGGGGAATCGTCAACGGAAAACGAAGACCCATCAAGAGCACGACCTGAACCTCCTGAAAAAAAAAATGAAAAAGAAAAAGCGATGAAAAGATGCCTGACGCCGACTAGGCTCAAGACGGCTGGCTCCCCATGCACATCTGACCAGTAATTGAAAGTAAATTGCCCTAAGTGGTTCTTTAAACGCCGCAGTTCCAACCTTATTCGTCATAAATGTCCCTGTCATTTGTCATTTCTGAGTCCTGTCATTTTCGATTAGTAAAAGGACATGTGAAATACGCCATTTGGAAGATCACGTAATTGCTCTTGCACCTGACCAAATTGCAAAACCGGCAAAAAATGGCAGGCGTATTTTCAAACAAGCAACAATTATCTTTCCCCTGAATTTAAAACAACGCTGCAAACTGGCGAAATTTGGTGTGATGTGTATTGCATAAGCGATAAAAATGGCAGGCGTATTTTCTGTCAAGCGATCTTCGATCCGATTTGAAGAAATTTGGTGGGATGTGTATTGCATGAACGATAAAGATTCTGCCTCAGTCCACTTGTGCCTCAGTTCGTTCTGCCCCAGTCACCGGTCCCACTGAAGCAAATCAATGATTCAGAAAAATTTGCAATTGGGCGGAGAATCATGCCGCCAAACGCCATTTTGTCGGTCGAGACGCTGGAGTCCCGGCTCGAAGAAAGTTTCAAAGCACCGAGTCACAAGGAATCCAATCAATAATTTCTTGTGGCTGTGAGCCAACCAAATTCTATTTCGCAAAATCAGATCATCAATATTTGTCTCTGATAATTGATGCGCAGCAGAAAAAACGCCTTCTCAGTCAATGAACTGCGCTTTAATTATTGCTTGAGCGTGGTTGCTTGAGCCGTAGATGCTTGACGGAAAGCTTTTCTGAGTAAATTGATGTCTGTAGAAAAAACCGAGGTAGTTAATGTAAAGGTATGCCAGTTATGAAATCCGGACGGGGACACTGACGTCACTGTATCACACAAGCGGCAAGCGCAGCTGAAGGTTAATTGCGGACCGCGGTGCGAAGTATACAGAAAGTCAAATTTCTCTGGAACCAGGCGAGGGATTTTCATGAAAGTTGTTGTGGTACAAAGCTGAAAAAAATAACTGTTTCAAAAATGTATTTTTATTATCACAAAAAACTGCCACAAGGGAATTTTGGAGGCAGTGACGGGCACAGCCCCTAGTCAAGAGGTACAAGTAAAAGCACAGCAAAAAAAAAACTAACAAATCATAACAATAAAAACGGAAATCGAAGAGCTTATTGTGAGGAATGACTGCTGCGAGAAGTGAGTGCCAGCGCCCGCCCAATGATGTCAGAATTTGGGGGCAGCGCATTCCAATCATGTATCGTTCTCGGGAAAAAAGAGTTCGCAAGCACATTACTGCGGCACAGCGGAATAGAGAAACTCAGACCATTATCCGTGCGCCTCTGGAAAGTTTTGAGGGAATAACGAACCGGTACTTGGGCAGATATCCTGTTAACGAAAAGATCGTAAAATAATTCTAATCGCCTCTGACGCCTCCGACTTCCTAGAGTTGGGAGAGCAAGTTCATTGAGCATGGATGAGACGCTCGCAGTTCGGTGGAAACGGCCAGTGATAACGCGGGCTGCTCTTCTTTGGACGCTTTCAAGGAGCTGAGAATCTTTTTTATTTGCCGGGTCCCACACAGCACAGGCGTATTCCAAAATGGGTCTGACAAGGGTGATATAGGTAAGCTTTTTCTGTTCAGATGGGGCATTTCTTAAGGTGCGAGTAATGAAACCTAGAGTAGAAGTGGCCTTCCTTACAATGAGATCAATGTGCATAGTCCAGCTCAGGTTACTGGTTAAGGTTACTCCTAGATATTTGTAGTTATTCACAAATTCAAGGGGAACGGATCCTATCGCATAAGGGTAGGTGACAGGTGATAGACGCGCACGCGAAGAAAAACACATCATTTTGGTTTTCTGTGCATTGACACGCATACCCCACTTCTCGCACCAGACATACACCGAATAAATATCCGCTGCCAGGGTGGTGCAGTCTTCGGCAGTCAGAATGGGGCGATAAATTACAATATCGTCAGCAAAAAGACGAACGGTGGATGTAACATTCTCAGCAATGTCATTTATATAGATCAGGAATAAAAGGGGACCAATTACACTACCTTGGGGAACTCCAGACGTTACGGGTGCCACTGTGGAGAGTGAATTTTGAACCAAAACGCACTGAGATCTATTGGCAAGAAAAGAATCAACAATTGCAACAATTTTTTGGGGGAAATTTAATGCTTTGAGCTTTTGTTTGAGCTTATGATGTGGAACAAGATCGAATGCCTTCGACAGATCCAGAAATACAGCATGCACTGGCACATGCGCATCAATTGACTTGGCTAGATCGTCAGTAAACAGCAAAAGTTGGGCTTCGCAGGAAAGGCTGCTACGAAATCCAAATTGATTGGGGTGAAAAAATTTCTGTTCTTCCAGATGCAAACGGATGTGGGAGCATAGAACCCTTTCAAAAATCTTCGAGCAAATGCAAGTTAAAGAAATTGGCCGATATCCATCTGCCAGGTTGGGACTGCAACCCTTTTTCGGTATAGGCTTTACAATTGCCTGACTCCAATCAGAGGGGACTGTGCCTTGGTCATAGATTGATTGAAAGTGAGAAGCCAACACAGCTGCCAATGAAGGAGCAAGGTTTTTAATGAGAACTCCGGGTAAACCATCAGGGCCAGCAGGTTTCTTTGCTTTAAGGCCAGTCAAAAGTTTATATATGCCGTGAACACTAAAGGATAGGTCGGGAAACGAGCCACGAGATGAACTGAATGGGACTGCACCAACACCTACAGCGGATGAAGTAAAGAAAGTAGGAACATTTGATACAACAGGAGGTTGAAAAACACTTGCAAAAAACTTATTTAAAACCTCAGCCTTTTCAGCTGCTGAAACAGATATTTCGCCAGAGGGGCCCTTGATTGGGGGAAGACTGTCACTCTTCTTTAGGGAGCTCAGAAATTTCCAAAATGCTCTTGAGTGGTCGCTTGAAACAGCGCGTGCAACATACTGATTAAAAAGTTTATTGTTGAGATTGCCACATTCCTCACTGATAGCTTCGTAAGCAGCACGATCACATGGCATTCGTCTGCGTTTCATTTTGGCATGAACTTTCCTCCTTTTAGCAAAAAGACGTCTCAGTTTGTCATTGACCCATGGAAACTTCGATGAGATTTTTTTTGAACTTTTCGGTAGAACTCCTAAAATGGCAAGTAGCGTATTCTTTATTGTGGACCACACCTCATTCACTGATCTCACGTGCATCCACTCAGACGACAATAAAGGATTCGCAAAAAGAAATGCATTAAGCTGGTCCCAGTTAACTTTAGAAAAATCCGTGAACGATTTGACCTGGCATTTTGGTGGGGGGCGGTCGATGGAACTATGGTTTGTGGGGCGAAAATGCAGAAGGACAGCCTCGTGGTCAGAGAGGCCGTGGACAACCGACACTCTGGGCAACGGGTTTTCAAAATTCGTGAGCACAATATCCAGAATATTTGCAGAGTTACAAGTAATACGTGTAGGATCCTTAACAAGTTGTTTGAGGGCGAATGTAGCCATAATGTCCTGAACTAACCTATCATTATTGGTTTTAGTGACTAAGGGGCCATCATCATTTGTTGAAAAAAGTGACGGACAATTAAAGTCTCCAGCAATGATTATGTTTTTGTTCCCCGCAATGTGGGCCGCAATAGAATCGTGAAGGGATTCAGTTACCCTGTCAAAATCGGAAATATTTGGAGGTAAATACATGCATGCCAGAAAAACAGGACCTATTTCAGGGATAACCAATGAGCACCAGATGGCTTCCAAGTTACTGAAGCTAGAAATATCCCGGTTCGATTCAGAACAACACAGCCTGTCCTGCACGGCGACCAAAACCCCTCCACCACGCCTATTTACTCTGTCTCTGCGAAGGATAGTGAAGCCAGAGAGCCCCAATTCACTGTCAGGGATACTTTCAACCAACCATGTCTCGGTTAATAAAAGGATCGACACTTTGTGAAGGTCAACAAAATGGAAAAGTTCAGACCTCTTAGCCAAGCTTACAATTGATCGACAATTCAATGAAGCTATTACTGTCCCATTGCTGCACACAAGGGGAGCTAAACGTTTGCTGGCAATCGTGATTGGATCTAAAGGCGTTGGAAGGCTAACATTTTCATTTGAGACGTTCTCAGGAATTTTCGGTCGATCTGCGACAGAAACGTCCACGTCCTCCTCCACCGAGCTGTGAGAGGCGCTTGACAACTTGTATAATCTGGCCGAGCAGATCGTCGAAGAGGGAAGGCAGGCGCTACTCACAGAGGCGGCGGGTGAGGCGGAAAGCTGCGGTGGGCAATCTGAGTGGACCTGCCGACAACTCAACCAAGTTTGCGAAAAAACAGCACGAAAAAGGAGCAAGCCAATTGCGAAAGATAACCAGGTTGCAGAAAGAAAACAGATAAAGCAGATAACGCAAGGCAATAAATAATTTAAAATGAAAATACCGACATGCATGCTGTCGAAAAGATGGCCGTACACTGATGACATCGACGACATGCTGAAGACGCCACTATCTGCAGGAATCCAACCAAGCCGTCATATCGGAGAGAAATAATGTCCATGATGAGAATTCCAACGACCTGCGACGATCGATGTCTGTTCCGAGTGCGGATAGATTTCTCCTTCCAGGAGGCACAGAAGCAAACGATCAAGGTGGGCGATTCCGACTCTCGATAGATGAAGACCATCTCTTGACCACCAACTCGCCTGCATCGCGAAATTCAAATCACCAAAGAAAAAGTTCCTGTTCAAGCACAGTTCGTAGAGCAGCGAGTTCGTTTCGTAAATAACGCCTAATGGCAGATCCTTTCTGTCGACAATAGCCGACAAAGAGATCTTCGCGTACGGTGCCAACGACTGTACCATTTCAAGCAAGCCACAAATTTCACTGGCTGTGCGTCTGGCACACCGATTTTCGGCTAACGAATTCGTACCAACGTGCAGCACAACGTGGGATATTTTGTTGTGCAATAGGCCCATAGACGCAATAATTTGCTTTGCACTGGCCACTGTCGCACCAGGTGCACTGTACACAACATATCCACCCAGAGACGCAATGGATGAATATTTAACCATTGAATCACCAATAACTACTTTACAGGATCGAGGGTCACCTCTCATTTGGACGTTAGGAACACGGTCAAATGGTTTGGCACTGAAGTGGTTGGAGAATGGGAAGCTGGAATTGGGTCGAAATATGAAAGGCTGCTGAGACTGTGCGAGCTGTCCAACAGGGGTTTGGCGATGAAGATGAAGAGCAGACGCTGAGGATTGACCTTGAAGGCGCCTGGTGGCTGGGGAATTTGTGACCCTGGCAGGCCGTGTAGAAGATCTGGTCCGAGAAGCCGGCCTGGGCCAAGGAGGAGATCCGTAGGCCTCAGACGGTGCTGTTGGAGGCGGATGATGAGCAGAATGAGCAGCATGCTCATTATGTGTGTGATCCTGAGTCATAACCGTTGGTGGAACAGGCGATTTACTTTTGACAGCGTGAGGTGCAGACTTATATGAGGGCACCGAAGCATTTTGCGAAGACTGTCCGTGTATAGCTTTGGACGATTCATCCAGTTGTGACACTATGGCAGCCAAGGCGTGGTCGACAGTCTCAAAATGAGAGTCGATTTCACTAAATTTAGTGCCATGGATATTAACTGCTGTGAACACTGTATCTTTTAGCTCCTGCAAATTGGTAGCGAGTTCTTTGACGGAAGTGGTGATCTTGGAAAAGTCAGGTGGTAAACTTCGAACAAGGTTAAGTTGGGCAACTTGGCAAGGCCCACATGAGATTGTGGTCAAGACACTGTTTGATGGAATGCCAGCGCACTCTAGATGGAACCATTGTGCACAGTTCGGTAGTTTCAGGTGGCATTCTACCATTTCGCCAGAGCCCGGTGGCTGCTTCCTCCCGAAGGAACAGTTTTCGTAACAGTATGGAGGATCTGAACTCGCTGAACTTGAAACTTGCTGTCCTCCAGTCGCAGCCTTAGAACATGCCTTGCGCGGCATTGTAAAAATATTCCGAATTCGTCAGGAACAAGAATTTACAAAGTGTAAGCACGGCAAAGCGTCCGAGTTGAAAATTTACTCGT
>JASGXE010012598.1:0-13519 GCA_030068105.1 Sinentomon sp. SZTP_YWyxl
TGGCTCGGAGGGGTCAGGGGCCCTGAGTTCGTTTATATCCCGCGACTTTGAAGAGGAGACAGCTGAGACGGGAGCCCATGCAAGATGGCAATATAGATGTGCAGAACGGCTCCTGTTGTGCATTTCAAAGCAGAGACTACAGTCTGCATTGGCATTTGACACAGCCATCCTTTCCCTTCAGATATGGAGCTGGGGCATAAGGAGATTCCTGCCCGCCTCTTTTCGAAGCTTATTCATTCGTTCATCCAATCGGCCGGAATCTGAAGGGAATGCGTTATTTGCGAATAACTAAAATTTACCTACAGTGCATCCCATATTCAATTACATCACCAGCTCCCTGGTGGCATTAGTAAGGAAGGTTCTTTGGGAAAGCACGTCGGTTTCAATCTGATGATTCTCGAGTCCCGCAGTTCAAATGTGTTGTCGCGAACCATGAGGTTTCACGGCGTTGGCCTCACGCGGACACAGGGCAAGCGCTTGGTCGCGGTCGGGGACGCTGCAGGCTGTAGGATTGTCCGGAACGCCCGATGATCGCGTTGATTGCGCCTTTGATTGCTCTCGCATTGCGTCACACGGCTTTTGCGTTGAAGGGCGGTGCCCCCGGCGGCCGGGCGCGCTTCCCCGGATACCATAACACACGCTCATCAACGTGCGTGGCTTTAATATTTCCAAACAGCGAACCAAATAGTTCACAAGAAATCACCTAAAAGTTCGCAAGAAATCACCGCTTATTTATGAAACATCCTGTACATCTGGAGTGTCAAAAAGGGGCGGAGCTATGTGACCAAATACTGGCTTCTGATTGGCTACAGACCCAAATATGTTATCTATTTTTTCACTTCTAAGGTTTATGAGAATGAGCTGTTGAGCTCGAAGAATGTGCTCCAACATTGGGTGGAACGTACAGTCGGTTTTATAGGGAAATTTGCACGGTCGCTTTTCAACCAAGTTTCAGTAAAAAATATTCCATCCAGGTCATGTTTTGTTTTCAAAATCAGAGAGTTCGGTGTGTTTCCCCATAGTGGCAATGGTTTTTGAAACCACGGACTGCATCATCAACGGCATGGAGAGATGAAAAAGTTGAAGTGGAAGCAGAGGAAATTGAATAGATGAACATCAGGGCGATGAAGAGGAGAGGATGAGGAAAGAAAGATGGTGATGTTTTTGTCGCACCTTTAATCCTTTGGAATCATATAATCGGGGCGCGAATTTACAATATTCCTGCCGGATCGGCGGGATTTATCCAGAGTCACGCTAGGCATGGATGAGGCACTGGAATGGCAAGCTTTTCGTTAAAAAAGTTGTGGGAAGAAGTGCGCATTTTGCTCATTCAGAGTGCGAACCCGATCGCCATTCTAAAGACTCTTTTGAAAGGCTCGGTATAGATGCTTTTCTTGGAGCCCGGCATGAAGGTATCATCTAACTGCGATCAAGTCACAATGGGTAATTTCTGATAGGACCTGGTTATAATTTGTGTTTATGCAAATAAATAAATAAATGAAAAAAAACACAACGTTGTCCATAATGGGGGCGGAGGTTGGGTAGGTTGTATCAATATGGTCATAATGTTATGGGGATCTTTGCGGTCGGATTTGGGCCATGCAGCTTGCAGCGCCTTCAAAGAGGAAGTTCGATTCGATGCTCCGTTGTGAGCAAACACATCGCACGCAAATCACAACAACCGAACACAACGCAACAGCGCATCAAAAGCTGTAATGCAACATCATAAATAAGTTACACGACAAGTTCGGTACACACACGAGAGTGCCTGGAGGAGGATTTAATGCTGGTAAGTGCTTAAACAACACTTACCTTTAAATCTGGTTCACCTATACCTTTCTACATGCGCCTCTAGGTGTTCAACATGACTGTATATCAGTGTGAGCTTATCGTGGTCCAAACACATGGGCCCTGCATAGTCCTAAAGCCCCGAACGAGTAATATTCTCCACACTATCTTAATCTTTCATGGCGTGAGGTCTTGATAATCTATCATAAAAGCGTCACGCGCCGTCTGATGGTCTCACTTGGCCTCACGCAAACTCACCTCAGGGAACTTGAGTAACTTCAGCTGAAGAGCAAAAAAAAAGAGAAAAACTTTATACAAACATTGAGATAGCATTGTGACGTGGTCGTTCTCCTGCTCGTGATTTAAGACCTGGTGGTTGGGTAGTTTTTTGTGTTGACGTGCGCATGACAGAGGGAAAGTTAATGTGGATGGGCGGATTGTTGTTTGTTAGAAGCAATGTATCTTGACTGATCGCGATGACGTGTTTGACAAATTAGGAAAAATGTTCAGTAGCGCCCGTCATTGTCAGGTTGCAAAGCTGTTCTGCTGTTCAAGGGATCTTGCTCCTTTTTTGAAGCATGATCTTCACAATGCATGATGTCTGTGGACAGAGAAATGTGTGCAAATTATTGTTTTCAGATATTTCTCAGCTTCCCTAACACATGTAGCGTTTTGAATGAATGGTTTTCTCAAGATAAGGATGGATTTCTCTGCAAACAGATAGAATGTAAAAAAATGAATTTGATATAAATTATATGAATTTGTAAAAAAGAACACCCATTCTTGGGAAGCACAATCTTCTCTTTTCTCGAGAAGGCCTGCAGCAATTGATAATTTGTTTGATGGAAGGAGTGCACGCGCGTTCAGCAGGTATTCGAGTCGGTACCGACGTTGCTAAACGTTGAAATCGTTTATGTACTTAACTGCTACACCATCTTCATAAGTTTATCACCCATTTTCGTAATGTGTGAAAACAGAAATCGCTCTCAAAAACAAACTCTGATCGATATAAAGATATGATATCATTACGAACATGAAAAATCTGCATTAAAAAACTCGATCTGAAAATGGTACACTGCGATTCACAAGTAACTGAATATACGGCATGTGTGCTGTATGGGTTGACTCTTGTTTGTACTGAGCACCGAAATTTCGGAATAAAAGTTCAGGATGGCTCAGGGATATTTGGTTTGTCAAAGGAGCCTTTTCAATGTACTGCAACCTCCGTTGATTTCCATTCAATTGGAGTCCAACGTATGCTGAAATGTGCAAACCGCACTTGAAGCGGGGATTGCAGCAAGGATTGCGTAATGTCATCGTCTCTGCTTGGCAATGGAAAAAAGTGAAGGGCTGACTTGATGGAAAATTTTGACAGTAATGACGCACGAAATATGACATTGCTGTAAAAAACTACTTAATGATTAGGCGATTATTTATAGGTACTTCAACAAAATCCTGCGTTTGAATCAAAACAAAAAAAAAAAAATGTTTCGAAATGCGCCGTGATGATTTTTAGGCTCTGCTCCATGGAAAAGTCCTACGAAACGTTTAAAATTAAGGGTGAAAGTATAGCTTACCAACCAACCTTCAAACACTTGGGGGTAGAAAACCTAAAATGGGACGGGCACATAAACTCCACAGTCATCAAAGCTAAGCGTGCACTTGGATTTCTTCGGAGAAACTTGGCCCAAGCTGACAGTGAGTTTAAACGTAGGGCATTCAAAGCTACTGTTCATCCTTTGATTGAGTGAATATGCATACGTGGTTATGGGGAACCTTATCTCGTTTGGCATGCTGATGATCTGGAAAAAGTCCAGCGTGCTACACGAAACGCTTTATTGTTAATGATTATCGGTACACCACAAGTGGTCTGACATATGATGTCTCTTGAGCTTGATCCCTTGCTTGTAACAAGGGCGGATAAGAGGCTGTCTTTCCTCACAAAAACGTTAAGGGGATATTCTCATAACCAAATTCCTGATGTCTTTCCTCCAGATTTTCATGAAAGGCGACTATCCACCAGTATACCAATTCAAAATCCCATCAATCAAATCAACTCTTTTCTCTTCTCCTGATTCCAACGAACTTTAAAGTCGTGGAACTCTCTACCAAGCAACTCACCTAAAATGTGTGCCGCTTCTGCTTTAGGAACTTCTCTTTCTTCAAAGCTCAAGTAGTCTTTGTGCTCAGGATGGTCAGCTAATTTAGCCTCTTTTGACTATATTCGTATCTGCCTTGATTGAACTTGTCTTGTTATTTTGCATGAAATTTCACTGAATCTTTCATATTTTTTTTCGCTGCTTATGTCATTTATTGATTGTATCTACGTATACGTACGTAGGTACTACGGAGTGTTCAGTAAATTGACGGGCCATAGGAGATTTTTGTCAGAATTTTAAAGCACGGGGCAATGTAATTCCCGGATAGCAGAGAAACGTGGCAGGAACGTTCCGCCGGAACATGGCAAACACTTGGCTGTGCCAGGTGGCTGCCATTTGGATATGATCGGTGTGCGCCACGGTGCTGGCCACTATGGCAGGA
The DNA here is from genome assembly GCA_030068105.1 of Sinentomon sp. SZTP_YWyxl. Lineage (NCBI taxonomy): Eukaryota > Metazoa > Arthropoda > Protura > Sinentomata > Sinentomidae > Sinentomon > Sinentomon sp. SZTP_YWyxl. Next base: position 4,330 of record JASGXE010012598.1, read on the forward strand.
ATGCGGCTTTCTCCAGTGACAGTGATGTGATTTTCCACCGTGGTGGGGACATGGCATGCTCCCGTGGCGGGAATGCTATTTTCCACCGTGGAGCGAGACAAACCACCATGGCAATCACGTTCCTGTCACGGTGGTATGCCACGTTCCTGCCACGGTGGAGAAACACATCGCTGCCATGGGGGAACGCCATGTTCCTGCTACAGTGGCCAGCATCGTGGTGCCACACCGACCATATCCAAATGGCAGCTACCTGGCACAGACAAGTGTTTGCCATGTTCCGCGGAACGTTCCTGCCACGTTCCTCTGCTACCCGGGTTTTCCACCTCGCATGCGCCGCAAAACGCATTTCACGAAGGAGTGCTTTTTGCAGCGCATGCCAGATGGGGAATTACCTAGCTTCGTGCTTTAAAATTCCGACAAAAATCTCCTATGGCCCGTCAATTACTGAAGACCGTAGTCGTTTCATTGCTCTCTTTGTTATTGTTATTATTTTTGCTCGTTTATAATGATGTATATTTCCAACCAATTAGAAAATTATAACGATTGATTGATAGATTGAAATAACATCGAGAATATGCAGAAGTTGAACTGCGTGATCCATCAGGTGGGAGTCTGCAGTCAGTTCCAAGCATGCAGTAACTCGCGGAACGGTTTGTATATTCGCGTAAACAAGAACAAAATGGTAACAGCGAATCAGGGTCTCATGCAGTACCTCAGCCAGGTGAAAATTACTCGGCCAAAGTACCGCAAGACGCAACTTTTGTGATTTTTGTGCTCTGATTTTTTTGTTTTGATGCGAACTGGATAGTGAAAAGCGATGAATTCAATTGTATTTTTGAATTGAATTGTACGTATATTTATGGGTTTCCCCATTATCATACACATACAACAAATTTTCACATGCACACACAAGGAAGGAGAAAGAACTGAAGCTGGGAGAAATCAGTGAGGAAATTGAAAAGTTAAATGATCCAAACGACTTAAATTACCATCAGTCAATGGAGCAGATAGACTTAAGGAGCAAATGAGTGGAAGATACCGTTCAGCTCACCCATGTTCAGAACTCTCTGAGCTGGGCAGGTTGGAAAATCTCCTCCTAAGAATTGGTATGCTCAATGGCTGGGAGAACACTGTTGCAGGCAGTACATTCCAGTCAGCGATTGAACGTGAAAGGAAGGAAAATGTCCCAAGATCTTTTTTGAAGGAGAGAGGCCTTATCTTGAAAGGGTGATCATGCCTGCCATAGAATGAGTGAGAGTGAATAAACTCAAGCAGTTCCCCCCACCCCCAGTCGCGCAAAGCGTCCCGATGTCGGACGCAATTATGAGAAAAAACTACAAGCCGCTGATATCCATCTACGAATCTTCCAAAATGCCTCAGATTTCTGCCATTCCCAATTAAGCACGCTGCGACAGAAGACAATGAAATTTCAACAAGGCTGGTGAACGGATTTTTCGCCGTCTATTTTCTTTGCCTTGTAAAGATGATGGATTTGCATTTATCAACATTCAAGCTCATCCTCCACGCGTGGCACAGCAAGGTTCAATAATGCACAGGTCTTTTTGCAAAGACATCACTTTTCCTTGCAACACGGACATATTTTGGGCAATTTTGCAAAATCGTTTTAATTAAAAGCCACGTATCATCAAACCGACAACTCAGATCCTCCCTCTGAACCGATTGAAGGTCCTGAATATCCAATGAAATTCCAGTTTGCCTGGTTGTAGAGAGCGCGAAGGCAAACAGCCTTGAATGACATTTTTCATCACCAAGTTTGTCTATGGCTATATAAGTTTCACCCCTTCATGATTCCAGGAACTATTCATTCGTTTCAAGATCTTAGCGGTGGAGCAGAGACCAGTGCTTGAGACGAAAAAATGTGCACTATCGTCTCAAAACGAATTTGTCGTTTTGTTAAGCCATTTACGGAAGATAAATTTAGAGAATTTGGTGCAATAAAATCTCCACAAATAAAGAAAATCACATCAATCGAAAAATTTATAGAAATAGAATCACAAAGAAAGGTGCGCCAAACAAGGTACTTCGTTTAGAAATACTCGGTGGAATACGAAAAACGCAACCCAATCACAACTGTCACCTTTAATTTGAATCGGCACCAGACAATTTCCGAGTGGCTATTATCGCACAACACCGATGGAATTGGCGCGGTGAAAAAGGACTTGTGCAACCCCTGAATCACACCTCCGCCTCTTTGACCCCCGAGTACCAATGCTCTATCTGTGCGGTGAATATCGAAAACGGATGGAAATACCTCTTGAGAATGAATGTCAAAAAGACAGAATATGGCTACATTGCGCTCATACAGGAACTCTCGTAACATGACCCTCTTTAAGACGGTTGGTTCATCCCCAATTCGTATAAAACCCAACTCGTCTAAAACGCAATTCGTCTAAAATTGCCTTTTTCCAGAGCAATCATTTGCCCCGCATTCCTATAAACCAGAGAAGGGGAACAAAGCTTTGCTTCGCTGAACTGAACTAACCTATAACCTATAAACCTATAACCCATGAGCCGAAACCTAGCCTAACCTAACCTAACCTCCTTACCTAACGTAACCTAACCTAACCTTACCTCTCTTAACGTCTGGTTCAATTCTTGAAAAACCAGGCAACGCCATATTCAATTGCAAATTGCAAAAAACCCTGCCCAGCGCAAATCAAAAAAGACGCTGCCCGGCACAATTCGTCTAAATTTTATTTTTGACGAATCGGGTATTAGACGAATTGGGGTAACACGTTTAAGACACCACAGATGCCTTGGTAAAAAACCTTCTGTCAGAGGAACGTGAATCGTGGGAGCAGTGAGTGCCAAAGGCAGGGGTCTTTCCAAGTGCACACCATAGTGTTCATTTTTCACACTTAGCAAAAGTCTTCGAACATTGGAGCTCGGTTTTAATCAGGGTCCATTCAGAATACATGTATTGTATTGTATTGTATTTTATTCAGATTTGATATATTCGTATAAATGCAAATATCAGTTTCAGTAAGACAAGACAGCCATGAACAACATAAAACCGCATTTTAAGGGCAACATTTGTAAAAATAACGTGGAGAACAAAACACAGGATATGAAATCAAGAAAAAAAAATAATGAAAAAGGAATTGACCCACACCTTGTTCAACAACTACTTGCTATGATGAAACAAAAAGATCAATTCAAATGAGGAAATGAAATTGAAAATATGTTCGAGCATGATTTGCAAAGTGTGCAAGGACATGTGAATCCTTGGGGAGGGAATTCCACTCCCGAAGTGTTCGCGGAAAAAAGGAATTGTAATGAGCATTGCACTTTATTATCGGCATTGTGTATTTGAAAGCATGCGACCTGCTGCCAGAGAAAGTGCTGGCTCGTATTTCATCGGGAAGAGACATGAGTAACGAACCTTTGAGGATCTTTTTTAATGTCAAAAGTCGTCTTTCCGTTCTTCTTTGAGAAAGAGTGGGAAGCCCCAGCTCAAGGAGCATTTTCGACACACTGGAGGTGAATCCAAAGTCATTCATGATGAAACGAGCTGCACTTCTCTGAACTCTTTCGAGTGCGTTGACATGGCATGCAAAGAAGGGATCCCAGGCACAGCAAGCATATTCAATAATTGGGAGAGCAGATATGATTTGCAAGTCATTAACTTGATATTTTTTTGTGCGTGAGCCAAGTTGCGGCGGACTGCACCCAGAGCAGAATTGGCCTTTTTAACAAGGTCTATGTGCTCACTCCAGTTAAGGTGCTTGTTAACGTCACCCCAAGGTATCTGAATGAGGACACATTGCATATCGGTGCTCCTTTAAGCAAATAAATTCTTTGGGGTATATTACTTCTGAGTCTAAGTGACCTTTGGAATGTAACTGCAGCACATTTGTCCACATTAATCTTCATTTTCCAGTTGACACACCAGTTTTCAATTTCCACTATGTCAGCCTGCAAATTGGCCCGGGATTCTGGTCCAAGGTATACGGGAAATATAAAACTAAGTCGTCGGCAAACAATCTGGCAACACATTTCAAATCATTCAAAGTATCATTATGCAACACATCAAATTTGCAACACATCATATCATTCAAAATATCATAAATAAAAAGCAGGAAGAGCAGTGGTCTCAGTGAACTTCCTTGCGGAACGCCTGATGTCAGTACCAAAGTTTCTTCTGATAGGGACTCTCCTACCATAACAAGGGCCCGTCTATCTTCCAGATATGACATGGCATCGCGGGCTGCAAAACATCATGATACCCGTGTAAGGTGTGAAGTTGCATCTCGCCCTATTGAAATTAGATGACCCCTGCATTAGCCTGGTCTTCAAAATATCGGCTATGTTCGAGGCCTTTTGATAACTTCCGTAGTTGCTGTAGATTTACTGTAGATAAAGAAACAAGTAAAAAATAAACAAGTGTATATTACAGAAAAAATACTGTAAGGTAAAGTGCCGAAAGAAAGGTCGGACTGAAGCATTTTTCGTCCATGCATGGCTAGCAGAGATCTGCGGGCTGCACGTAAGTTGGTGGTTTTCGGTATTTTTGTTGCTGCTGAGGAGAGCACAGTTGATGTGTGCGCAATAAGTTTTGTCGCTTGGTTTTCGAAAGGGTACCGGAGGTCTGAGCGCAATCAGACGAATGTTGGCATGCCTATCAGGTTTGGAATTTGTGATCTTTGGCGAAATTTGGCTCTTCTGAGTTGAGTGGTCGGCTGCCGAAACCACAGTTTTACACACTGCGTCAGAAATGACAGAAAGATGCAAATCCTGCTGTGAAACTTGTTTTCGTCAGGTCGGCAGAGCGTGAAAACGGTTCAATGAAGGAGGAGCTACAGAATGAACACAGTGATGTGCTGTGATCATGAGGCCTGAGGGCCGCTCTGGTCCACGTTGCCGAATCGGGCTGATGGGGAGCAAGATTGGACGTCCATCGCAGAGAATACCACCGTGACAAACATGTGTAATTGACATGATAATCACGATAATAAAAACAGCCTTGATTTTTGTAATGAAACGTTGGTTTATTAAAAAGGAAACCACAGAGCGAGGCTCAAGAAGGCGGAGCTGGCTTTTTTGGTTTTTTGAGGCTAGTCAATCACGACCATTATTCAAAGTGTAATCACGCACAATTTGAAAGCAATACTGATTGATAACAAGGTGTCATGAAACAGGGAGTCCGAGTTGCGAATGGAGGGGGTCGGCAAGAGGGCTCACTCAGGTGTAGCAATGGAGCGTTTGGTACTCGCAGCGTGGCTCGATGGGCAGCCAATTCTGATGTTCCCGGGCGGTCTGCAGGCACCTCCACCTGCATATGGCGCAGTCCACAAATCAGCACCAGCAAGACCGAGATGGGCCCGATGCCGAGGGCAGCTGAATCAAGGGCATCCGGACCAACAGCGTATCTACAATTAATGCCCAACGGACTCAAGTCCACGTCTCCACAGGAAGCCCCTGGCTGTATCATCATCAGTTTTTAACGCAATCTTGTTCATAATTTTCATTTTTTCTAAATCATGAAAATTTGGCTCTTTAAAATAATTTCTACTTTCAAACAACTTCAATCGATAAGAAAACCATCACAGTTGCCCGACTCAGTAATTTAGGTGTTGCCGTTTGGTTTCCGACAACGCATGAGGGATGAAGACAATGCGAATTAGCTAATAAGTAGGCTCACCCCACGTGCTTATGCAAGTACCGACAGAAAAGTCTGTTTCACAGCAGCCAAATTGTCAAAACCAATCCACGACAGCTAAAATGCCACCTCTTTATAAATTTTCCATGAAGATCCGGGTGGTTAAAAAGAAATTTTGAGCCGCTCTTGTTCAAAAGTCAAATCGAAATGGCTTGCATTTTTAAACTCCTTTCTTTATTCACATGAAATCTTTCTCTTTTCTGCGCAAATCCCTCAATTTTTAGCATCCCTCCCTTTTACGAAGGGCGTTCGGGAAGTTTTTGACATCACCCTGTAGTTCAAAAAATCTTGCCGCTATCACGATTTTGATTATAGTTCATAGGGCTTCAAACATTTCTTCAGCTCTTTCAGCACAAAATTGCAGACATTTATGCCAATTTTTCATGGCATAGTTGTAAATAGATGAGGGTGTGTTCCTGAGCTCTGAAAATATTGCTTTTTGCCAAGTCTTGAAATCTTGAGCATTCCATTTTGCACGACATATGCCCAAGTTTTTTATTTTTGGATGATAAACACCACATCTACGAACAATTACTGCCTCCTCAAAGCTCATAGTCCTGATTTAGCACCAGCAATTTTTGGTTGTTATACCTAAACTGAAAATTAGCAGAAAAAACATGTCCACGTATTCAGGACTTTGCCAAAGCAATATTTGCAGAGCTATGGAACTCACCCTAATCTAAATACTATTCTGCCCATGGACGGTTGGGTTGGACACCAGTAAATTTGTAAGGCAAGAGCCAAAGAGTATTTTATAGGCCTAAGCTAACCGAAATCTTGACATCGCCAATATTTTATGAACTACAGGGTGATGTCAAAAACTTTTCGAACGCCCCACGTAATCTGCATCGAGTTTCTCCTTCCTCGGATCATCTGCGCCAACTTATTTCACTTTAGAAGAATGACAGGAACCAGCCTGGCGATGGCGATCCTTTGACCTGTTATGCTAATCTTTCGCTTTTCTAAAATTTTCCTCCTTTCGCACTAACGCCTTCTCTTTATCTTGTCCTCTCTTTGCAAGCCCCTTTCACTCTTATATTCCTTTCTTTGTACCAAAAGCGTCAATTTCCTTTCTTATCGTCTGCGTCAACATTTTTCGCTTGTCTGTCTTTTTAACGTCAACTCCATTTATTTTTCTTTATTTCTCCGTACAAACGTTTATCTTCCTTTCTTTGCAGCAACTGCTTTGATTTTCTTTCTTCGCTTCTTCGTCAACATTTTCCCCTGTCTGTCTCTTTAACATCAACTAGGCCTAAGTTCCTTTCCCTTGTATTCTCTGTGTAAACCCTTTCCTCCTTTTTTGTATCAACTGTGTTGATTTTCTCTTTCTCATCCTGTGGATCAACACCTTTCGCTTGTCTGTCTCCAACACATCAACTCCATTTCTATTCCTTGTTTTCTCTGTGAAAACCCCTGCCACATTTATCCGCTTTTCTTAGCAGTAACTGCTTCGATTTTCTCTTTCTTATCTTCGGCGAAACATCGAGTTTCTCTCTCTTTCGCGTCAACTCCATATCTTTACCTGTTTTCTATGAGCAAACCTCTACAACGTTTATCCTTCCTTCTTTGTGTAAACTGCGTCGATTTTCTGTTTCTGCCCTTCTTTGCAGCAACTGCATCGATTTTCTCTTTCTTATCTTCTACGTCAACATCTTTCGCTTATCTGTCTCTTACGCACCAACCACATCTTTACCTTGTTCTCTCTGTGCAAAAACCGCCACCACGTTAATCTTTCCTTCTTTGCAGTAAGTGCGTCGATTTTCTCTATCTGCCCTTCTTTGCAGCAACTGCATCGATTTTCTCTTTCTTATCTTCTCTGTCAACTCGCTTATCTGTCTCTTACGCACCAATCACATCTTTACCTTGTTCTTCTGTGCAAAAACCGCCACCACGTTAATCTTTCCTTCTTTGCAGCAAGTGCGTCGATTTTCTCTATCTGCCCTTCTTTGCAGCAACTGCATCGATTTTCTCTTTCTTATCTTCTATGTCAACATCTTTCGCTTGTCTGTCTCTTACGCACCAATCACATCTTAACCTTGTTCTCTCTGTGCAAACCGCCACCACGTTAATCTTTCCTTCTTTGCAGCAAGTGCGTCGATTTTCTCTATCTGCCCTTCTTTGCAGCAACTGCATCAATTTTATCTTTCTTATCTTCTATGTCAACATCTATCGCTTATCTGTCTCTTACGCACCAATCACATCTTTACCTTGTTCTCTCTGTGCAAAAACCGCCACCACGTTAATCTTTCCTTCTTTGCAGCAAGTGCGTCGATTTTCTCTATCTGCCCTTCTTTGCAGCAACTGCATCGATTTTCTCTTTCTTATCTTCTATGTCAACATCTTTCGCTTATCTGTCTTACGCACCAATCACATCTTTACCTTGTTCGCCTGTGCAAAAACCGCCACCACGTTAATTTTCCCTTTTTGCAGCAAGTGCGTCGTTTTCTCTATCTGCCCTTCTTTGCAGCAACTGCATCGATTTTCTCTTTCTTAACTTCCATGTCAACATCTTTCGCTTATCTGTCTCTTACGCACCAATCACATCTTTACCTTGTTCTCTCTGTGCAAAAACCGCCACCACGTTAATCTTTCCTTCTTTGCAGCAAGTGCGTCGATTTTCTCTATCTGCCCTTCTTTGCAGCAACTGCGTCGATTTTATCTTTCTTATCTTCTTGTCAACTCTTCGCTTATCTGTCTCTTACACATCAACTTCACATCTTTACCTTGTTTTCTCTGTGCAAACCCCCACCACGTTTATCTTTCCTTCTTTGCAGCAACTGCGTCGATTTTCTATCGCCCTTCTTGCAGCAACTGCATCGATTTTCTTTTCTCATCTTCTGCGTCAACATCTTTCGCTTATCTGTTCCATATTACATTCATTGTTTAGTCTCTACAAACCCCTGCCACGTATATCCTGCCTTCTTTGTGTCAACTGTGTAGATTTTCTCTTTCTTATTTCTGCGTCAACATCTTTCGCTTATCTGTCTCTTTTACACAAAGTCCATCTTTTCTCTGATTTTTTTCGACATTTCCACATGTCCTCTTCGTCAACGCCTTCGCCAAAATGTATGTCTTCTTGCGAGTTGACACGACTCATCCCTTTTTCGCTGATTCCTTTCATTGTGTCAATTCTTTTCTCTTGTCACATCCTTCATATTTTCCCCCATTCTTTCGGTCCATTCCTCAATTTCGAAGGATAATTTCGGTTACTTTTGCGTGAAGGCACTTTTCTCTGCGTCGAATGTGTCGCGTTTCTCCGAATTTTTTTTTGCGTCAATTTGCGTCAATTGAAAACGTTAAGTTATTCAAATATTTAGGCGTTCTAATCTCCACGATCTTACCTGGAACGAACACATCAATTCACCTGCAATAAGGCTTTAAAAACCCTCCGATTTGTCCTGACAAACATGCGCTTTCCTCCAAGGAAGCGAAGCTAAGAACTTATTCGTCCACTGTATGCCATTATTGGAGTATGCTAGCGCGGTCTGGGACCAACATATCAAGAAAGCA
>JASGXE010012599.1:0-13167 GCA_030068105.1 Sinentomon sp. SZTP_YWyxl
AAGGAATCGGTGCCCCTCCGCGAACATGAACAAGTTGTGCGGAGGCCGACCCTCGTGGCGCAGTGGTTAGCGCGACGGACTCGTAATCTGAAGATTGCGGGTTCGAATCCCAGCTGGGACACGAGATTTGCCGTGGCACTTGTCACTTGTGTGTGCATCCTCCCTCGGCGAGGCACGGTAAATGAAATTTGCCATGGCACTTGTGTGTGCATCCTCCTTCGGCGAGGCATGGTGAATTCGGTCGGAAAGACAGACTTAAGTGGCCAGTCTGTTAGTCCTTCGGATGGGACTTTAAGAAGGAGGTCCCGTGTGTAGCATCACACTGCGCACGTTAAAGAACACCTAGCTCCAGGTCCAAGACAGAGGCCTGGCAGGTTACATGAACACAGAAGCCACTTGGTATCCCACTTGGTATCACTGGCCGATACTCGACGTCGGTTCCTGCAGGTTGGCTGTGCCTTAATACCGGCAGTATCGGCAGTTGTGACTGAGGTCTTGGGACCTGGAGCGGTGGGTGCTGTTGCAGTTGCCCTCGGGAGTATGCCGGTACCTCGCCGGGACCCTTGATTGGGTGCCTTCGAGCGGTGGGTGCTGGAGCAGCTACTCTCAGGTGACATTTGCCAGTACCTCGTCGGGACCATGGCTGACGACGCAACAAAACATAAACGGTCGGACCACCAGCCTTAGGCTATCTGTCCATAAGACCCAAAGAAGAAGAAGAAGAAATTGAAAATTCCAACGAAATTCTGTGAATAGCAAATTATACCCATGCATAGAGTATTATCAACATGGCACGCTACAAAGTGAAATGATGACGAATTTGTTGAATGTTTATTCCACTGTTTCGGGGATGTCTCTTCTTCCCATTTTTGCAGAAGGGAAATCATTTTGCTTGGCAGTTTATGTGTTCCCGACAACACGATCGCTGATGAAGTTTGCCAAAAGGCAACATGATCTCAATCTCAAAAAATGGTTGCCTTGTTTTTCCTTTTCATGCTTTTTGAACCTAATTTGTCATCAAAAATCATTTTGTCTCGGTACCTATTTGGTGCCGTTTTGACGCCCACGCGGGGCCCACCCGCGTCACAGGCCCTGCGGGCCCAGTCGCTACGCCACTGGTGAGTGTGTAGGGGCCTAGCCTTTTTTGGTGTGGTGGATGTCTTGGTTCCTAGAGCGGGTGTCTAATTCAAAATGTGTCAATTTCTTGCAGGTAAATTTGGAATTAAAAGGAACCTGTAACATTCTTCAGTTGAATTTGTCTCCTCAATTTGCCCAAGAATGGCTCTCAGCATGAAGGTGTTTTTTGCTGCAGATTGGCTGTTGATTGGTCTTCTGATTTTGACACCTTTTTCTCTTCTACAATTTTTTAGTCAAGCAGGTTTGTTCATTTCTTCCCAATTGTTTGATTTTTTTTACCCAGGTCAGGCAGTAGGTTGGTAGGCCTGGGCAAAGTTTTTTTTGAAGGTGTCCATGACTTGCTTATCGATAATGATCCTCTTGTTGAGGTGTCCTTTAGAATTGAGTTTGTTCACAACATTAACTAGGTACCTAATTGACATAGGCCTATTGACATCTGATTTTATATGACTGTCCTACCATTGTTACCCAGAGCTGGAATCAGCCTTGGTCTTCATTTGGTTTCCAGCTGTCATGATCATTTGGAGTATTCCTCACTGACTGTGGTAACTGTATTGACAGGCTGGTTCATGTTCACAATAGGCATTGGTTAAAGTTTGAGGGGACGTACCTATCAGTGTCGTACCTAGCTAAACAAGTGGAACTGCAGATGTTATGTCAGCTTAACCGGTCAAGCCCGAATGACGTACAGTCACGTCCGCTAAAAAAAAACTGGGCGTAGGAGCGACGTAGATAAACGTCAAGACCAACATGATGTCATTGTACGAACGACGTAAATGAACGTCCGCATGGGTATTCCATTTTCAAGGGATTGAATTTAATTACGTAATATCAACACCACTCAATCGCGAAGACTGCCGGAAAGCGGAAAAAACATCGACCCAGCAGACGTTTATTCCGCTAAAATCGGTTCAACCGTTTGAAATCAGCGCACTTTTCAAATTTCCCGCTTTTTGTTCTTTTGTCCCTTGTCGAAGGCGCCTTTTTTCACAATGACGCAACATCAGTCGCCCGCCGAAATTCAAATTTTCGGGCAGCCGACAGCAGCGCGATCTCGTGGAAAGCTTGTTTCACGTGATTTGCTGCAACCATTTGGAAATGGTGTCGCATTGAAATTACCTGTTTTTTCCCATTTTTGCTCAATTTTGATGCGGTTTGAAGTGTTTTGTGGGTATCTTGGCCGTTTTTTTTTGTGCGGTTTTTTTTTTTGTTGAAAACATTACCTAAATTATAGGCGATTTTAATGATACAGAGCAGAAATCTGGCTTCGTTGGGCGGGAAATTCATGCATTTCCGATTTTTCCGTTTTTCAAAAATCCTTGCAGAAATTTTTTATTCCGGCGGGGGCGACACTGTCTGTTTCCGCATGGTGCAAAAAAGCATTTTAAAACCAGAATTCGTAATTCCGGGCTTGACCGGTTAATGTAAAGCAGGTAACTCTGGATGCAGAAGAACATGAGTGGCCGCATGTGCAAGAATTTGATGTTCTACTGCAGTCGGTAGGTACCTGCATAGTTTGCACTGAACTTAACTCAAGTTTTAACCACACTTTTTTGCCGATGTGATGGGAACAGAGACGTCCCAGTCATCTTTGATAATTTTCACTGCCACTGAGCTCGGCACTTGAAACAAATTAATATTTTTCTTGGTTCGATAGACTTGGGTGCCCACCAACTCAATGGCTTGCACAAAAACAGTGTTTTGCATTTTTGCCCAAATTGAGCCGCATCACAATGGACATATGTTTCGCATTATACTTTTTAGAACGTCTGTCCAAAACAGATTTCCAGTTGCAACAATGGGCAGTTGGTCCAAATGTGCAAATGACTATCGTTTTGACAGGCGATCTAAAAAGTCATTCAAAAAATCGGTCCATTATGATGCAGCTTTCGAGTGCAGAAAATTATGGGCTCATTGTTTATCCAACAGCTGCCAAACTTAAATCGAATTGATCCCACCCCACATCTGAGCTGAGATGCATCTGTTCTGCTTTCCATCCATGTGCAATACGTGTAAGCAAAATGCAAGTCAAATTGAATGTGATCTGGCTCAGGGATGGGCAAGGTAGGGCACCTTAGAGGGGGGTAAAGAGGTCTACGACGGGGGGGGGGGGCGGGGGGTAGGGCACCGAAAATGCAGGGGGTCTGGGGTGGCAGGGGGGTATGGGGGGCTGTGTCCCCAGCGAGGGTCCAGGGGGCAGCGCCCCCAGCAGGGGGTTTGGGGGACAGCGTCCCCCAAAAGCTGAAGCTTTTTTGATAAATTAGGGGCCCTCAGATGCCATTTTACGACATTTCATGTCCTTTTTTTCTTATCCTGGAGGGTTTGCACTCGCAATAGATGGAGCAAGGAAAAAACTGTCAGACACGACTTTTTGGATGAGTTTTTTTTTAATTTTACCATTATCTGCAAATGAAAACAGAAAGTACAAAAGAAACAGAATGTTGCTATTGAAGTCCTGAGGTGTGCAGGGCACACACCAGGAGTCAGGACTTCGGCCAAGGGTCCCCTCGGAAAGAGACTTGAGTGGTATCATCGGCCGAAGGTCGAGGTTACCCCCACTAGCCTTTTTCCGGCAGGGGAATCAAAACAGGAAGTACAAAAGAAACAGAATGTTGCTATTGAATGTTGCTACACACCATGGCCTGGTGTGTGCCCTGCACACACCAGGCCTCTTTTCCCACCTTTTTCCGACGGTACCCGCGGCCTTCGGCCAAGGGTACCCTCGGAAAAAGGCTGGGGGGGTAACCACGGCCGAAGGCCAGGGGGGGTTACCCCCCATATGCTCAACCCTGATCTGGCTGATTGATTAGACCGTTCACCCATGTTCTTTTGAGTGACTTTGATTCTTTTGTTTTGCTTGCACACTGCCTAGGGTCTTCATCTGGTTTGCTCGTATCTGCTGGGGGAAAGGCTGATGCTGCCAACAAAGAAGGGGCAAGAAGCTTGAAAGAAGATGCAGACCTGGAAACTGATGCAGAAGACGAAGCGAACATTGACCTCGAGAATGATGCTGATTCAACAGCTGAAGGCTACCAGCAGGGCTCAGATCCTGATAAGGATGACAACCTGGAAGATAGTATGACTGTGACAGGAGAGGACGGAGAGGAAGATGCTGATGAGAGCTCATCACTTGGCTCATCGCCAGATGCAGAGAGCACCGTTCTCTTTGTTCAACCGACAGGGACAACAGGACTAGGTTCGATTGATGCAATGTCTGTTTTCATTTTCTAGTTTCTGCTCCCGCGTAGGCAGGTTCTGATAAGTTTAAAATTCCAGGATGAAGTGAGGGAGGGTTAAGGATCCCACATGACAAGTTTACCCAGCCACGAGGTGTATCTTTGCTTCACTAGAATACTTGGAACCCGAAAATTTGCTAAAACATAAAAACGGGATCCACCACACTGACAATTGTGAAACCAATGGTGAGCAACGCCAACCTTCCTCAGACTTTCTGCGGACGACTGCGGAAGTTCAGAGCATAATTTAGGCCCATTTTGTATTTCTGTCTCTGTTTTTGTCATTACAAAGAATGAGTCTTTGTTTGTTATCATTTCCTCATCTATTGGATTGGTAGGTACCTACTCTCATTGTCTCATCCTCAGTCTCTGTGAAGAATAGAGTGCCTATCCGTATCCACATTTCAGAAGAAAATATTGTACCTACTCTACTCTTGACGCACAGGATGCCATCTGGAGAGCCCAAATTTTTCAAAAGGCTCTAGCTTTTGGGGTACTCTATCCCCCCAACCCCCTGCCAGGGGCTCTGCTCCCTGGACCCCCGCTGGGGGCACATGCCCCAGACCCCCCCTTTCTGGGGGGCAGCCGCCCCCAGTCCCCCTGCTCTTACCTCGCACCAGACCCCCCTTTACCAGTTAAGTCATCTTATCCCCTCCTGACTTTGATGGGTATTGGAATGTATGTTTGAAAAGCAGCAGGCCAAGGCGAAGCAGAACTCCACGAAATGAAAAGAGAAAGAAATGAAATTACCTGAGAAAAAAACACTAGGTCAACAAGGACATCACATCGGAGTTGGATATGAGACAGTGGACAGATGAAGTCAGATTGATAGCTTTGGTTAAAATTTTATCTGCAAAACATGGATTGCTGCAAAATTTTGATGTGAATGGAACTAGATTGCAAAAAATGGACATTCAACATGCGGAAATAGTGCCAATTTAAACCATTAGGTACTTTTCCAGGGTGCGTCAGTCCCTCCAAGTGATTACACCACTCTCAACTCATTTCCAGGGTGTTTATCCAATTTATACAGAGTAACACCATTATTCGGAACTTCTTGAGACCGTCAGAAAATCCGTGAAACTTGTTTCATTCTGGTCGAGAGATCCAGTCGATAAGCTCTTGACATTGGGCTCATCAGTCATCATTCAAAGGTATCTCGCCATTGAACCGTGTATTTTTTATTCTCATGATGCTGCATGTAGATAGGTGGTAATTCGTTTCTTTTTAACATCTTATCTCATTTTTTCTTCTCATTTGTTATCAAGGGCCCGTCTTTCAAATTCCTAATGGTTTTGTTCTTCTTTTTCCACTCCCATGTAGAGTTGCCAGCCACAAAGATAGTTGAGTTCCTTGTTGGCTTTTCGAACAAGGGCAAGCAGGACTTTCTTCTTGAGACTCTGGACGCTTCATTCCGTTATCCAATGGACTTCACTTACCACATTCAGAACTTTACGACCATTGGTTACAACAGAGTTGTAAAGCCAAAGCAAGAGACTAGTCTTTCGTATTCGTTCATTCCGTCGGAAGCTTACGCAGGCAGACCGTTTGGCTTGACAGTCAACCTACAGTACAAGGATGAGGTTTGATTCTTTCCTTCTAAATGTTAGTTAGGTAGGTACCAGGCCATTGGAACCTAGATTGTTTATTTTTTACCCCATCCATTCACCGGAGTGGAGATTGTTCAATGGTTGCTTTCTTGTTTTTCAAGCCACAAAATACAAAGCTTGCACATCTTCTGTCTTTTTCCCGAGTCAACTTTATCAGCAAAAAATATTAAAGCTGATCTGCATAATGGTTTTTTTTGTGCTGCAGAAGGCAGGAAGGGTGCTAAAACTCTGCCATAATATTTATGGCAGAAGGCTTCAGCGCTTTCCTGCATAATCATATTTGGCATGTCATTGCATTGGTGAGTGTTTTGGCCCTCATTTCATTCCTCTTCTTTTTTGTCGAGTTAAAACAGAAAGAAACAGAATGATACCAACACGCAGGTGGTTAAAGTAAGTGTGGTGTCACTTCCACTCTGAATGAGAACAGAACACATTACCTGCCGTTGCCCTCTTTCTGCGAAACTTTTTTTGCAAGTGCATAAAACTTCCATCAATTTTCTTCCAGATATTTGTATTCGGTTGGTCCATCACCAGGGCCCTTGATCAATTTTACCTCTCCACTTTTCTCCAATTTTCTATCCTGTCCTTTTTTATTCCACTTCTCTAGTTTGGTAACCAGTTCTTTGAATCGGTCTTCAACGAAACAGTCCAGATCACTGAGCTCGACGAAGGATTAGATCGAGAAACATTCTTCATTTACATCTTTCTGATTGCCATTGTCGTTCTGGTTTTGGTTGGATCACAGCAGTTGCTTGTCTCCTTGACAGTGAAGTCGGGTGGGAGCGGCAGCAGGAAGAAGGATCAGCATCACAGCAACAGTTCAGCCAATGGCAGCGCAGTGGGAGGAGCCAACAACAAGAGACACCAGATTGAGACTGGAACCATTGCTGTGAATGGCAATGTGGATTTCGATTGGATTCCTAGGCAGACTTTGAACGCATACAGTAAGTTGTTCACAAAGGTGGTGCTTTGTAAGTTAATCACGAGGGTGGAATGCACCGTGGCTCCGTTTCTTAGCTTTTTTATGATTCTGAACATTGGGTTGATAGTTTTACAAATGAAGACCGTGCGCTTGTCTCTAAAATGGGTACCTACGTGCAGGGCTGCAAAAAGTCGTTTGGAGCCCCGGAGCACGGATTTTGGAGCCTGGTCAAATTTTGGTTGATGAGCTTTTTTTTGCATTTTGCTCGTCAGCTTTCTTTTGCTGGTCACCCCGTCTGGGTCCCTGTCGAAAAATCCAAAAAGTTTACTTCGCTCGACGATCTACATGTTACAACCCGGACGAAAGTTGGAGAGCGTTTTTTTCTTTCTTTGCTCTCCGGCCCAATTTCGATCCCGGTCGGCCCACAACGGTCCCGGGAGCAATGCTCCCGTGCTCCCGACTTTTTGCAGCCCTGCCTACGTGTTTGTATTCTCCTGGCTCGTCTCTCCAAACCAGGGCATTTTCAAAAACTGCACAACCGATCAGAATGGCTGCAATGCGGGAAAAGGTTCCAATCGCAGACGAACAGGGTGGAGCGTGGGTAGGTAACTCTATATCGCAAAGGATTTGGTCTTGGTCAATCTGGTATCGAGCAGATGCAAACAGCTGATCAGTTTGCTCCCGCAGAACTCTCGGCTCTTGCTCGAATCGACATAAAGGTGCTGCTTTGCTTCACCATCTACTCCACGAGCCAAGACCATGCCCTTACAATTTTTCTCGCAATGCGGATGCAGGATAATTTAGCATTTGGATGCAGTGTGCGATGTAGGTAATTTAGTGAAAAAATTAAGATTCCGTTGATTTGATGAAATTCATTGCCTAACTTTGAAGTAACTTTCAACTTGTGTCTTTTTTCTTGCGAAACAAAACAGCGGAAATGATATAGTTTGTTTCATCGCTGTTAAACTGACAAAAACAGTGTAAGAAAAAATGGAACCAACAAACACCGTGAAACCTTGTAGACTTTTGAAGAACCCAGGGCCACAAGAAAATGCACCAGATTCCTCATGTGCCATCTTTTCGAGATCATTTCTCATGATCTGGTCAAGGAAAAAGTCCTTCCCAAGAACTAGGTGGGCCTACTAAACTGTGCAAGTGCTTTTTCTCTTTTCATCATCTTTGGAGGAGAGCAGATGTCACAGGCACAGATTCTTCGAGATCTCATTCACTCGTCTTCAGAAACCACAATGCTAACAAAAAAGCAAGAATAATCAACTCCACATTGCCAAATATCTGCCGAGTACCACGTAATATTCGTTTGGTCGGCACCTGCAGCAGATATAGGTACTGCCAGTAACTTCAAAATTGAGCCCTAGGTATATGGGATTAGGCCGATATGAGAACAGTGAATGCAGAACCCCTGAGTGGATTCCTGCTCTTCGTAGCGAGTTGCTCTTTTTTACACATGCAAAGAGCAATAACTGTCAAATAGCAAGCAAGAGAAGGCATTATCATCCACAAAAGTAAGACCTACGAACTTACAGGATGGGGTTCTGCAGCATTTTTCATTCGCTGGCAGAATCTTTTGTGTTTTTTGTATTTTCCCTGTAATTTACTGTTGAGAATGAGCACCTTGCTGACACAAGCAACACCAAGCGGAATGCATTTGAAAGTGCATTCTCAGCTTCCCAATACTTTCCATGCATGGTTCAATTTCATACTTACTCTTGGTACTTGTACCACAGGACAGGAGTGAAAATTTTAGATGTAAAACATCGTAGGCAGGTGACACGTGAAGACCTCAAATTTATCAAGCATTAGCTTTTGGGGATGCTCTCAAAGTCACCAAATCACCATGCCAGGGCTCTGCCGCTTGGAACCCCACTTGTTCAGTCTCAAACCCTACTGGTAGCCTTGTGCCACAAAACTCTGGACAAGATCATTTTTATATTCTTGTCAGATGATCGGATTCTTAAAAAAACTTCCAGAAAAAAAAACTTCTAGACTAAAATATAACAATCGGCGCCCTGCCCCGCCATTTGGAGAACCTGGGTGAAAATGCTCTGGCCTTTAGGTCCCTAAGCTGGTCTAAACCCCATTCCAGGGGCTCTAGCCCTTACAACTCAACTGGGGCTGCCGCCTCTGACTCCGCTCTGGTGGCCCACGGCTGACAGTGGTCCATCACTCTCACTCTCGTATCTACGAAAGTACCACTCTTGACAAAATATTCTGACTCCCACTCGTCCTTATTTCATTAATTTTAAAAGTAGAAGGTTTTGAGTGGGAACCCTATTCATTAGATTGAAATATCAACATGCTGATTTGCGCCAGGGCCTTGCCCATGCAAATTAACCTTAACCTTAACATGTTTTTGGGATAGTAGCATCAGAAATAATCATACATTTGTCTGAAATTGTATAGCCCGGCACCAATTTTTTGAAAACACTGGTTGACAGTGATTTTGGTGAACTTTTCGACATGTGTAGGTACCCAAATTCCTGCATTCCAATTTGTTATGTTTTTCTTTCAGAAAAGGCCGGCACAGTCACAACGCAACAGAGGAGGATAAAGAGGTCGTCTGGCTCAGGATCAGATTCATAGAGCTGACTCAGACTTGGACTCAGGCTCAGAGCAGCAGTGGACTCTGTGTCTGTGATGTGGCACATGCATAAATCGGTTGCAGTGGGAGTGTAAGTGGAGGATGAGTGGATGGGTTGGGGAGTGTTGTGCTGCTATCATGAAAGGGGTGGGTCTGTGGGAAGGGAAGGGAGGGAAAAACAAAGACTCACTGTGATATTACCTGAAAGAGAACTGGCAGCTCACAAGTCTTGGTTCCACTCTACTCTACTCCTCAATGACCTCTGTGATGTGATGTGATGGACTTAGGTGAGGTCGGGTTGCATTGGGTGTAACCAACCAGTTCTCTGGATGTCTTTCTTTTGACCTGGGTTTTTGTTCTCTGTGTTAAAAACATTCACATTGTTTTGTTCTAATCACCTTGAATTCCTTTTGGTTCAAACAGAAATTCTCTCCCCTTTTCCCTCCCCCATTCATCTGTAATTTAAATGAAGGTGTGAGCATTTTTTCTGTCTGTATGTTGCTAGTTTGTATGTATGTAAGTTGATGCTATTGTTTGAATGAGTGGTTTCGATCTGGTGTTTTATTTATTGAACAAAAATTGTAAAATGATGAAAAAAGGAGTGAGGAACGGTGGGAAAGTGATATTTGAAAATGGGTGTCAGTCAAGGCAGTTGAAAATGGCACAGTCATCTCATCAACTGTTGATTTCTTCTTCTCACTCTGCTCTCTGTTTGTTTGATTCAATCCTACATTTGACAGGTTGTCATTCCCACCTCTGATTTTTCCACTCCTGCCACCCAGCTCTTTCCTGCCCTAACTTGGTGGAGATTTTTGCACAAAACGACTTCCTGTGAATCACGTGTCAACTTTGCCTGATAAATGTAGCGAATCAGGCACCTTAGATGAGAACAGGGTGGTATTTTGCTCATTCACTGACCTTTCAACACATGTGGGTGGGCTCGTGCACACTCACTCAGTCACGCACAAACTTCCAAGTTCTTCTGTCTTTACAGGCATGGTTTCTTGTAACATTTTCCCCATTTTATTACAGCAAAAAAGAAAGGGTATGGTTGATCAAATTTCCAGAATTCACAACGTCGTTTCTGTCTGTCCCCCTCGCACTTCATCAGTTGCCACATGAGAGGGAGCCCGATGGTGGTGGTGGTAAGACAAACCTGCAATTCCTTGTACCAGATCAACCACAAATAAGCAGGAAATTCCTCTGTAAGGAAATCATAATTATTGAAAAAGATTGCATTTAGCACCAGTGTCCATTACATGGGAAACCGGCATCGAAAACTTTCAACATTCCAACTGAGGGTTTAAGCTATGACAGGACCAAACACACGTGAGCCGCACTTCTGGCTTTTTGCAGAGGGCCGGCTTTGTCAGGGTTTAAACCCTCAGTTGGAATGTTGATTAGTTTTTGGTGCTGGTTTCTCATGGAATGGCGCTTAAATGCAACTTTTTTCAATCATCATTTTATTGCAATGCTATACAGTTGTCCCAAAACATTTTGCCAAAAGTCGTGGAGATGTTCCTGATGGCAAAACAAATCGAAATTAATCTGTAAAAATTTGCTCCTGGCCCCCATTTCCATGTAATGCCCCAAAAAGTTGGGATGTTCATGGGGAAGGTGAGATTTTACAGTCGTGCTGTCAAATTTTCAGGGCAAGTTCTACGGAGCAGAAATATAAAATATTCAGTGACAAAATACCCTCTGACCCTCCATTTTCATGCAGTGCCCCCCAAAAATAAAAAATAGTACAGAAATTGTGGTTGTTTTGAGAAAACTGTGGTATGAAGATAGTGTGTTGCCACATGAAAGCCATATTTCGAGAACAGATTCCCAAAAGTAACGCACAATGAACAGAGAGTGTTTAATGAAAAAATGCTCGGCCCTCCATTTCCATGCAGTAGCTGCACAAAAACCTGTGGAAAGTGTCTTTTTCGAGGCTTCCAACGGTTACCGTGGCAACGGTAGGAATTTTTTTCATTGAACATTTTCTGTTCATTGTAGGTACTTTTGGTAATCTGTCCTTGAAAAATGTCTTCTTTGCGGCGAACAACTATCTTGATACCTATCTCAGTCATCCCAAGGCAACCATAATTTGGGCTTTTTTGGATTTGGGGGGGGGGAGGAGGGTGCTGAGCGGAAATTGATGGTGAAGGTATTTTATCACTGAACATTTTATGTTTAACTTGTTGCGTAGAAGCAATCCTGAAAATCTGACTGTTCTACGGAAATATCTCACCTTCCCATGAACATCCCAATTAGGCCCATTTTTGGGGACTTTGGGGGGCATCACAGACAAGCACATGCAGTTTGTCTTGGTTCTTTCTGTTTGAGGTGTAAAATTGGCGTTTTTTTTTTTTCAATTTTGGACGCACTCATTTTCTAATCACCAGCTCTTTCAGCCAAGTATTGGAGAGGTAAGTGCTGAACTGGGCATTGGCCCATTGCAAAAGCCATGCTGAGCTCATGCAGGACCGTCCACATCAGCCGGAGATGCGGGCCATGGGAAAAAAACGGCCAAAAAATTGGCTGCGTCGGGAATAATACCAAGCAAGATTAGGTTAATAAGCCATGGGCATGGAACAATGAGACAGCTAAGGTCACGCTGGTGCTGAAATGGAATCCTTCAGTGTGCTCCTGAACCAAAACACACCCCCTCCCTCCCACGTAATTCTAGCTGGAGTGTGGTGGTATCTAGATATGATGTTAACCACAACAGCAACTCTGGCAGTCAGGGCTTAAAGTGGAAAATAAAAAGGCCGGAGCTCCCTTTTCGGGAAAGGGAGCAAGCATTCGAAAAAAGGACCAACAATCAGGGGTACTATTCCAGAATTTCACGGGGCATTTTTAAGGGAAGCATCTGGGCTCAGACCCAGTCGGGGGTCTGGGTTTGAGTCCCGGTGGGATTCTCAGGGGCATAGGTCCTGGTGGTTGTTGTGACATCGACAAAGAGCAGGCATGGAATCGACAGACATCTTGTAAAAATGGGTTTAACACTTTGAAAGGATGTGTGAAAATGTGTAAAAAAAGGACACAGCTCAGCGCTGGCGTTTCTATGATGTCGGGTGAAAAGGACTGCCGGAGCTCAGCTCCTGCAGCCGCAGGGACGGCCGGAGCTCAGTTACGGTGTACTCCGGCACACTTTAAGCCCTGCTGGTAGTCTAAGCAGGTACTGAGTTGCTGCCAGTGGAGCTTCCACAGAAAACTCCTTCCCAACAGGGCTGGTTTTCTGCCTTTGAAAATGCCCCCCCCCCCCCCGACAGAGTGCACCCAGTTTTGGAGGTTTGTTCGTTCTTGGTAATCTTATATGCATGCAAAGCAAGCAGTGCATTCCTGTGTGATGAGATGGATTTTTGAAATTGAGGAGGGATGAGGACAATTGAGCATTGGTCACTGAAAGTCATGACTGCAACCAAGTCGATGTTGTCTGATTTGGTTGAAGCCCTTTTGAACTGAACTGTTCACACTTCTTGTGGTGCATTTTCCATCATTGCAACGTGATTGAATCTGTAAGCTGAGATGAGACAATGGGCAGAATTCTTTAAAACGAAGCGAAAGGAAAATTTCCTTTCAAAAGTCAAGCCTCGATAACATAATAATTATTTTTGCTGATCAAAGTTATCCAATTCTGAATGCTGTTGAAACATCATTATTGACGAATCCAAA
>JASGXE010012600.1:0-13722 GCA_030068105.1 Sinentomon sp. SZTP_YWyxl
GGGAAAAGGGCCCCTCGACGGTTTCAAGGGCCATACCATCCCCAACAGGGGACCCCTTACACCACTGCTCATTGAAAAATGGAGGGATATTTCCCACTGTTTCCCATTTTAAAAAGCAATGTAAGATGGTATGCATGACTTGCTCGCTGCGGTCACAAAAAGGTGGGGTTTTACACACTGTAAAAAGAAATTACAGAAAAATTTCGTGCAGAATTCGCGAGAAAGCTCGTCTCTCCGGTGAGGCATATTCTTGAGTATGCGTTAACGACTTGGGACCCATGTCGCTCGGGAGAGTGTTCAGCGGCAAGCTGCTCGCATTCATTTTGAAGATTTAGGAAATTGAGCGGTGTTTCCGCAAAACAATTGGCAAGCCTGGCTGGGTCATCCAGCTAATTTGAAAAAGATCCAACCAATTTAAAGTTTTTTTGGCAGATCTTCCGAATCAAGAGAGCAGACGTGAGATATCGAATCACATTCACATTCCAACGTTCTTTTCACGGCAAAGCTCCTTAAAAGTGAGACCCCCTTGCATCAATAACCGGGACTGTGGCAAATCGTCTATCATTGGAAAATCCATAAATCACTGGAATTCCCTCCTGCAAAACGTGCCTGGTCTTCGGCGCAGGCTTTCAAATTGTGACCAATGCTGGTTTGCTGCAATTATTGTTCGGGTTTGTTTTTTATTTGTAGTCCAAGTTTAAAATTGTTTCTCATTTTGTGTCATTTTCTCCGAGTATCGCTCAACCTATCTCTGTTATAAGATAAAGGGAAACCCCTTTAATACAGATATCGATTCATATAATATGTCAAGCGACCTTTGTCCTGCAGAAATCTGAATGTGGGCCCAATGCATGTGCTTCGCACTGAATTTGGAAGTCAGTATCGGAAATTATTTCGTCAGTTCTTGTATACTTATTCTTTGATATTTGACGACCTTTCAGTACGTACGCACTGGATTGTTATTGATAAAGGCAAAAGAGAAACGAATTTTCTCGTCGCCGGAGACGTGGATGAAAGTGGTGAGACACGGTGTCCAGCCATCTCAGAGGAACACCATCAACTGGTGAGAGGGGTCATGTGACCTTGAAACCGATTCCGTATTACTCGGTGATAGGTGGGAACGGTGTCGATGAAGGAAGGTAGATGCTGAACCGTTCAAATTATCAAACCCAAACAAAAAAAAAGAAAGATTGACGATCTACTCGTTATTTTGAAAAAGAGCTGTGTTACGAAACCCGAAAACAATTCTCCAAATAAAAGCAAGTCAATTCTGAAGAAGAGGGCATATGCACACATGGCCGCTTCTTGTCAATTATTGTTTTTCATGGGACAAATGTCTCCTTCTGGAAAATTTGACAAACAGACTCGGTTTATTGGAACGCGTCTGTTTTGGATCGAATGTGATCGATTGGACCGCACAGCTTTTCTTGACATGAAACAAAGGCTGAGCATGTTGGAAATCAGCTTGCATCTTGCCGACTTGATTGACGTGCAGTTTGCTTCATCATGGAGACGCAGATTGCGGAGGGGCAACGGGAAAACAACACTCTTTCTGATCTTTACCGCCAGCGCTGAAAGTTCGGCTGTTGGGCTCGCGCTCTCAATTTGGCAGAAAAGATGAAAAAAATAAAGTGACGCCCGATCTGTTCAAAGAAAACGAAAGGCGAGTCGTTTCTCTTTCTCGACATTCTTCACCCAGATAAATGGCGGTCTCGCAAGCCAATAGTTGCGCAAGCGCCGAACTCAGATTTCGTTTGTTCCAGACTTTTGCAATGAGAAGTAGAAGCGCATGTGTTCTTTCTCGTGCGAAGGACAAATTTCGCCCAGCGTCTCTCGCGATGCTGTCCTGCTATTGGCATTTGCGCAAGCTGCTATATCCGCTCCAGCACCCGCAGGATTCAGAGTGTGTTTGGAAAATTTCCATGTTTTTCAGCGGACATCTTATCATTTTTTACAGAGCTATTGTTTCGAAAAGAATTTGCACCCAGATGCAAAGAATTGCTGTTGTTTTTTTTTTTGGTTCGACAAGACAAGACAAGACGTAAGGTATGATGCCTTCTTTTCGGCAAGGCATGATGCCTTCTTTTCGGCAAGGCATGATGCCTTCTTTTCGAAATGTGTCCTTTTTGTCGTCTGCAAAACTTGAATGCACTCTCCCATGTCCTGTCTTCTGCTCAACCGAAAGATTCCAACACCTCTTCCTTTCCTTTGACAGCTCGCCTGAGGATGCTTTTTTGAACTTTTGTTTGTCGATTGTTTTTTTCTCCGAAGTGACTGCAGTCACTTTCCCTCCTTTTGTCGTCTTCTAAATCGAAAGAGTCGAATGCGCCCTTGTTTGTCGTGTCGTCTGCTCAGGCCGTTGCGCAATGCCATCGCAATTGTCGTTCATCTGAAGAGGTCCATGGAACCTTCTGGAAGACGGGCGGGGCCAAGGTTCGGGTGTCGCTCCGCGATTGGTCGAATCTCGAACGATTTCGGTGATTGTCGGCGCGTGACATCAGCACGGATGACGCAATCTTTGCGCTTGTTTTCGTGAGGTTTTGCGGGAGGGGGAAATCCACCCATCGTTGCCGTTAATTTTTTTTTTTGAAGACCATAAGCCTCAAGCTTGGCCGGCCTGTTAGCGTTTTGTGTTGGAGATACATGGTGGACGCATTGCTTTCTCTTTTTGGGATCAATTTTTGTTTTTTGATTTATTGGCCTTACATAATTGCTATCGACTTGACGTCGGCGCGGCCGAAGCCGCCATCTTTTCGACCATTTTTCTGCTGTTTAATGGGTGGAGGGTGCTGACTTCTTTTGCAATTCTCTATTTTTTTTTTCTTTTTCTTGCCGTAATTGGGGATTCATCTACGATCACGGGCATGCCGTCTTAAGGTTCTCTTTTGACCGCTCTCCTGCCGACATCTCTCGGACAACCTTTTGAACTTTTCTTTGGGAGGTTTGTGTTAGACGAGCTTTGAAAAAGGACAAATATGGCGTCACGCGATTGGCTGCCGACCTGTGACGTCACAAACAAATGAATGTGCCGCAGAATGGATCCGGCGTCGTCTGCAAAGCCAGTTGCGCAACAACAAATGGATGGGCCGCACTGTCTGTCCAAAGCCTCCGAAATTTACGATCATGTTTTTGCGGCTGACGCCGCGCTTCGATTTTGGCGGCTGTCGCCGCGTTTTGTCGTCTGCTATTTTTTTAAACCTCATCCACGATCGTGAACTCTCTTTTTTTTCGTTTGAATTTTTTTGACAATAGAATGCACCCTCTTCTGAAAAGACTTGAGCAGACGACAGACGAGGGCGCGTTCGATGAAAATTGTCCTATAACACTCATTTTCATACTACTTAGGTGCACACCACTTCTGATGCGCAACCCTTTTGTTTCTCGGGAGCACAAGTCTGTCCGTTTGCCCCTAACTAATCTGTGATATATGCAACACGCTTTCAACAAAATTGAGCATTTGTAGCGCCGTTTATTGCTCAGGAGCACACCACTTCTGATGCGCAACCCTTTTTTTTCTCGGGAGCACAAGTCTGCCCGTTTGCCCCTAACTAATCTGTGATATATGCAACACGCTTTCAACTAAATTGAGCATTTGCAGCGCCGTTTGTTGTTCAGGAGCACACCACTTCTGATGCGCAACCCTTTTGTTTCTCGGGAGCACAAGTCTGTCCGTTTGCCCCTAACTAATCTGTGATATATGCAACACGCCATTTGCAGCGCCGTTTGTTGTTCAGGAGCACACCACTTCTGATGCGCAACCCTTTTGTTTCTCGGGAGCACAAGTCTGCCCGTTTGCCCCTAACTAATCTGTGATATATGCAACACGCTTTCAACTAAATTGAGCATTTGCAGCGCCGTTTGTTGCTCAGGAGCACACCACTTCTGATGCGCAACACTTTTGTTTTCTCGGGAGCACAAGTCTGTCCGTTTGCCCCTAACTAATCTGTGATATATGCAACACGCTTTCAACTAAATTGAGCATTTCAGCGCCGTTTGTTGCTCAGGAGCACACCACTTCTGATGCGCAACCCTTTTGTTTCTCGGGAGCACAAGTCTGTCCGTTTGCCCCTAACTAATCTGTGATATATGCACACTTTCAACTAAATCCATTTGCAGCGCCGTTTGTTGTTCAGGAGCACACCACTTCTGATGCGCAACCTTTTGTTTCTCGGGAGCACAAGTCTGCCGTTTGCCCCTAACTAATCTGTGATATATGCAACACGCTTTCAACTAAATTGAGCATTTGCAGCGCCGTTATGTGCTCAGGAGCACACCACTTCTGATGCGCAACCCTTTGTTTCTCGGGAGCACAAGTCTGTCCGTTTGCCCCTAACTAATCTGTGATATTGCAACACGCCAACTAAATTGAGCATTTGCAGCGCCGTTTGTTGTTCAGGAGCACACCACTTCTGATGCGCAACCCTTTTGTTTCTCGGGAGCACAAGTCTGCCCGTTTGCCCCTAACTAATCAACAATACGCTTTTATTGAGCAATTTGCAGTCATGCGCAAACACACTTTGGGAGCATAAGGACAAGTGTTTGGCCTGTCCGTTTGCCCCTAACTAACGTGATAAACGCAGTAAAAATTGAGCATTTGCAGCGTTTGTTGCTCAGGAGCACACCATTGGATGCGCAACCCTTTGTGTTTCTCGGGAGCATCTGTCCGTTTGCCCTAACTAATCTGTGATATATGCAACACGCTTTCAACTAAATTGAGCATTTGCAGCGCCGTTTGTTGCTCAGGAGCACACCACTTCTGATGCGCAACACTTTTGTTTCTCGGGAGCACAAGTCTGTCCGTTTGCCCCTAACTAATCTGTGATATATGCAACACGCTTTCAACTAAATTGAGCATTGCAGCGCCGTTTGTTGCTCAGGAGCACACCACTTCTGATGCGCAACCCTTTTGTTTCTCGGGAGCACAAGTCTGTCCGTTTGCCCCTAACTAATCTGTGATATATGCAACACGCTTTCAACTAAATTGAGCATTTGCAGCGCCGTTTGTTGCTCAGGAGCACACCACTTCTGATGCGCAACACTTTTGTTTCTCGGGAGCACAAGTCTGTCCGTTTGCCCCTAACTAATCTGTGATATATGCAACACGCTTTCAACTAAATTGAGCATTTTCAGCGCCGTTTGTTGCTCAGGAGCACACCACTTCTGATGCGCAACCCTCTTGTTTCTCGGGAGCACAAGTCTGTCCGTTTGCCCCTAACTAATCTGTGATATATGCAACACGCTTTCAACTAAATTGAGCATTTGCAGCGCCGTTTGTTGTTCAGGAGCACACCACTTCTGATGCGCAACCCTTTTGTTTCTCGGGAGCACAAGTCTGTCCGTTTGCCCCTAACTAATCTGTGATATATGCAACACGCTTTCAACTAAATTGAGCATTTGCAGCGCCGTTTGTTGCTCAGGAGCACACCACTTCTGATGCGCAACACTTTTGTTTCTCGGGAGCACAAGTCTGTCCGTTTGCCCCTAACTAATCTGTGATATATGCAACACGCTTTCAACTAAATTGAGCATTTGCAGCGCCGTTTGTTGCTCAGGAGCACACCACTTCTGATGCGCAACCCTCTTGTTTCTCGGGAGCACAAGTCTGTCCGTTTGCCCCTAACTAATCTGTGATATATGCAACACGCTTTCAACTAAATTGAGCATTTGCAGCGCCGTTTGTTGCTCAGGAGCACACCACTTCTGATGCGCAACCCTTTTGTTTCTCGGGAGCAGAAGTCTGTCCGTTTGCCCCTAACTAATCTGTGATATATGCAACACGCTTTCAACAAAATTGAGCATTTGCAGCGCCGTTTGTTGCTCAGGAGCACACCACTTCTGATGCGCAACCCTTTTGTTTCCCGGGAGCACAAGTCTGTCCGTTTGCCCCTAACTAATCTGTGATATATGCAACACGCTTTCAACTAAATTGAGCATTTGCAGCGCCGTTTGTTGCTCAGGAGCACACCACTTCTGATGCGCAACCCTTTTGTTTCTCGGGAGCACAAGTCTGCCCGTTTGCCCCTAACTAATCTGTGATATATGCAACACGCTTTCAACAAAATTGAGCATTTGCAGCGCCGTTTGTTGTTCAGGAGCACACCACTTCTGATGCGCAACCCTTTTGTTTCCCGGGCGCACAAGTCTGCCCGTTTGCCCCAAACGAAATCTGTGAGATATAGGTACAATACGCGCTCAGAAAAATTGAGCATTAGCAGCGCCATTTGTTGTTTAGGTGCACACCACTTCTGAAGCGCAACCCTTTTGATTCATGGGAGCTCAAGTCTGCCCGTTTGCCCCTACCTGTCAATGTTCAACTAATGTTATTGCTTCAAGTGCCATAATATGGCACAATCACCAATCATTTGGTTGGACGATAAATCGACAACAGTGTAGGGAGTGTAGGTACCTACCTTTCCATGTGTGTCACCAAAAACATTGTAGGCAGGTCCAACCTGAAAAGCATTGCCGACTGTAACCTTCCTGCTGACGCACACAGTATAATTTACGAGGACAACAACAATTATTGCACTATTAGTGCAAATTGTCGTGCAATTGAGCGTGCAGTGTCAACTACCGAGAACTGGTTCAATTTACGGATTTTCGAAACGGATTTATTTTGCATGAGCCACGTATTTGAAAACTCAACTCTTTCCCGATATCTTTTTTGCAAAATGTGTGCAATTTTTTTAAACTAGTATAACTCGTGTTCGCACAAAAACTGGTCGCCAATAGTGTTTACTGAGTGTTTTGTCCGCAAAAACACTCTTGTCGAGAAATTTCGTCGCTTTTCACCCTATTCATCACAATTATGAGATCCTAGGAAAATGTGTAAAAACGAATAGGAACCTGTGAGGACATGTGTCAAGTTTGCCGACCAAAGTTTACGCCCGCGAAATTGACTTTTGAACAGACATTTTAGGGATGTTTTTTCTGAACACACTGTGGATATTGTTATCTTGACAGAGTCATGTTTTTGTGCGCATTTGTTTGATGATTTTTTATGTTTTCCATCTTCGTTTTACTTTGTTGGTGTGGAATTCTTTTCTTGAGCTGACTTTGCAAGAGAACAGAATACCAAAAGGCCTTTTCCGTTCCAGCTTGGTGTGTTTCTTTCAGTCGAATGATGTCTGTTCAAATTTTGCTTTCTTCATTTCCGTTAGAAACAGAGTGGTTCAATTTTTGTGGATCTTACCTGCGGCCACAGAGCAGCGGCGGATTAATGTAGGTCCTCATACATGTGTTTTTCCCATTTAACTGTCGCCTATAGGAAACATTTTTCCTTTCTTTTTATACATACTCTTTTGCAGGCGGTAGAAATAAAAGCGCCAGATTTCAACAGAGCTTTCTGGAGCTGTCGGATTGTAACCTCGGTTGCAAAAGAGGATCTTTATTTTTTACAGCTTGGAGTTTTTGCTAAAATCTGAACAGTCACAGTTTTCACCTGTTGAGAGTACATTTAATTCCGCTGCCACTTTACATATAGACTCGCAATCGCAAACATCGATCTACGGTCGCAATCATCTAGCCAGCAGTTTCCACACTTGCGTTAAACTGGTCATTCGTGTGTATAGAATTGGGAAATGGAGAAATTTTTCGCCCCTGAATAGCGTTTTTGGGTAAAGCAGGAATTTACGTCTAATTTTCGGAAGGTCAAAATGGTGTATCCAATAAGACACAGATTGATGATCCTATCCAAACTCTATCCAAGTCTTAAATACGCGAACGGGACGGAATACGATACGTACCCATTTACATGCGAAGGAATCGCGTTTAATGGAGAAGTTGCAAAAGTTCTTGCCCACATGTTCTTCTCGCAGTCTTGCGAAATAAGTTACAAAAGATTTGAAGCGTTGAACTTGGATTGAAAATGCAAAGAGCAGACTTTTCTGTATGAAAGATTAAGTTATTCGAACCGAACCACAACAAAATTTTTGTCTACAGTTAGCCCCTCAGTAGACTGGAAGATACCATTAAAATATGCTGAAAGGGCCCAATACGCTACCCTGAGGAACACCTCGGTTAGTCATCTTTAACTCAAACTTGAAGTCACCCATCAGGCAGACAATTTACTTCCTATCAGAAGCTATAGGTATGGCTTGATTTCTGTGTGCATTTACCCCCTTAATTCTAGCTGTTGCAAGACAGCTTCTCTAAAAGTGTTTGAATAACACTGTCAAAAGCCTTGCTTAAATCATGGAAACAATACAACGAGCTCCGAAGCGAAGGGAGACCTAATCTTGCTATATGGCTATGACCATTTGTGCGTCCGCCGTATAAGCTTATTCTTGGCGAAACCAAATTGGCATGGATTCAGAATGTTTTCTTTCTCAAAGAACTCCTGTCGCCTATCAAGGATTTTTTTGAAATATTTTGCTGAGAGCTTCATAGACACAGTATCGGATGGACAATCTCTGATGAATTCTCCTTTCTGTAGTTTGGTGGGGATGCCATCTAAACCAACCGAAGCGTCCTAAATCCTTTTTCGTATGCCACTTCCCTTTTCACGGACTTGAACCATACATTTACCACCGCCGACATTTCAAAACTGATGGTCTGAACGAGTTTCACCCACACGCTCAAGTCGCCTAAACAGGAAGGAAGATTAGTTTAGGCTCTAGGTTAGGTTAGGTCAGATTAAGTTAGGTTTATTGGGTTAGTTTTGGTGCTCGTGTACCACAGAGCAAGGTTGCCAACTCGTTCAGTCCAATGTCGGCAGGTATTCCGAACGACCACCCAATATGTGTATCTGTTTTGTCTAGAGGCCAGTGTCATTATTTAGGTACAGGTTTCATCTTTAAGCCATCAGTTACCTCGAAATGGAAGCCAAACCTGCCGCCGACCGGAGGAAAAACATCTCCGAAATTAGCGTTGGACGAAGCATCTTCGCAACAGGCGTTACCGGTTTCCTGGGCAAAGTGGTGCTTGAGAAGTCACTGCGTACGCTAGATGGACTTGACACTGTTTTCGTGCTCATTCGATCGAAGGATGGAGCTGACGCGGAGAAACGATTGCAGAAGCTGTTCACTTATCGGGTTGGTGCACAAAAGCATAATTTATGGTTGCAAGCCTACAGGGTGACTCACCTTTAAAACTTCATCGAAATTTCGGTTGCATACAGTGTAGCTTGTACAAGTCAAATAATCCTTTATTTGCGCTTCGTTGCAAATTTGTCACAAATAAAACGGCTATGTTGCACCTACCAACAGATTTGCACATTTTGACAAAAGCAATGAACAGGTGCAAGATGTTGGTTTGACGGCCTGCTCGACTTAGCGTTGTACACAACGGAAGGTAGACGCGCAATGGGTAGTTGATTCCAGTCGCGACATGTCCCAAGACAGAATAAGTTAAAATGACATATGCGTTCTTTATGATTGGTTGGATAATATGCGTGTCATGAAAAGTTTTTCATGGCCGTTTTACGAGTATATCGATGTAGCAAAGCTTCTTTGGCCCAATTTGTTTTTTAACTAGGAGGCTGCTCCCCCAATCGGGGGCAACTGTGCAAATAGACTTTTGGGGAGTACGTTTGGAATGGATACGTCTTGGCCCCCATCGAAGTCCCCCCAAAAGCACATTTTGGATGGCGATTGGGTTGAGTTATTCAACGGATAGCTTTCAGGGAGCAACGGATAGCTTTCATATCCATGCAAAATGTAGTACATGCCCTCTGCAGCAAAGCATTTCGCTACGAAGGTGGGTCAAAACGTTTTCTCCCTGACATACATCCAGCAGAGTTCAGGTGCTGAAATTTGGAACACTTAAAACTTGCCTAATACAAATTTTTGATTCTGTCAATTTAGAATTGCTGTCTAGGATTGCTGTCTGTGAATGTGAATTGTGAATTGGTGTCTGTGGATATTTGGGATCTTGTGGGTTGGTGATGATGATCTGCTGTTGTCTGACAGCATTTGTCACGCATCGTTGCCGTGGCGATATAGCGAGCAGATGCTCCCAAATTTGGAATCCCTGCATTACCTGCAACTTCATAAACAATGACAAATTTTGCAAATTTTGCAGGGAGAAAACGTTTGCAACTGCAAATTTTGCAGGGAGAAAACGTTTGCAACTGCAAATTTTGCAGGGAGAAAACGTTTGCAACTGCAAATTTTGCAGGGAGAAAACGTTTGCAACTGCAAATTTTGCAGGGAGAAAACGTTTGCAACTGCAAATTTTGCAGGGAGAAAACGCTTTCAACCACCTTCGTAACATCTCATGGGCCTACATTATTTTCAATTGCGTGAATCTGTCTGAAAACAATTCACCATTTTATTTCTCTCCCCTTTAGTGCTTCGATATCGTTAAACGCGACTATCCAAGCGCCCTTAAAAAGGTTGTGGCCATCAGCGGAGACATAACACTGCCAGGGCTGTTCAACAACCCAGAGGATGCTGACAGGATAAGAGAGAAAGTCAGTATAGTGATCCACGGAGCTGCCGACGTTGGATTCGGTCGCACCCTGAAGCGATCAACATTAATCAATGTCACCGGAACGAAACACATGCTGGAATTTGCAAAAACCGTTCCAAAACTTGAGGTAAGGCAACTCACTTTTTAACAATTTCTATTCCTCTCCTTCTTGTTCTATTCTAATCGCTCCTGTCAAAAAATCTCACCCTTCCCGCACATCCACCGCCTTTTCGTGAAAAATGTCGCCAGCAACCAACGATAGCGCATTCCTCGCTTCCCACTACTTCCGAAAGGATTTGGTGGCCCTTAAAAGGGCCGTTGGGCCGCCGCATCCCAGTGACCTATAATGCATCGTGAACCCATCGTTCATCGTCACATTTCGGACTGTGTGCAAAAATATGGCCGCTTATAGTCGGTTAGGTCAGGTTTGGATAGATTAGATTGTCTTGACCTAACCTAACCTCACCTAACCACTACAAACGACTCGGAACGCATTCGTGTAAACCACGAAACAGTTACGGAAGGCCAGCTCACAGTGGGACCAAAATACTGTAGACTGCGACAATTCGGTGCAAATCCTTGGTGCCATCATCAGATTGGAGAAGGAGGTATCCTTGCGCCATATGCAACTCGCACAGATCCAAGAAAGGCATGCAGGCGCAATTTGGATACACCTGTCGCCTCTCTTCCCTCACCTTCATTCTGCATTGTTTTTCCTCGCCGCTCTTTCCGAAAAAGAATATTTTTCTTTATCACTCGTATTTCCCTGGAAGGCAAGCAGAAGTCGTTGCCGTACCTACTGTGAGTCGTGCAATTGTGTCTCCCTTTGGCACCTACAGACGGCGCAGGATGTGCCTTTTCTCCGTGCTGTGACATTGTGTTCTGGTACCCCTCTGACATCGACAAGCTGTTTTCTTTTTGAATTTTCTTTGTTTTCCTGTATTAAGTCGTTTAGAGTCAGGTGGTCAGGTCGATAAAGTAAGATTGGGTTTGTTTATGGGTCCAGGTTGTTTCAAGTTAAGTTTCAATTGCACTCCACGGAGAACCCCAACCTAACCTAACCTAACCAAACCTAACCTATAACGTAACCTAACTCAATCTAACCTACAAACCTAACCTAATCTGACAAACCGACAACCCGACAGAGAAAAGGCACACCCTGTGCCACATGCTGGCGCCAAAGGAGGACACAACTTCATGGCCGAGAGCACGGCTGTTTTCTGAAAATGCTTCCTTGCGATCGTGCACTTTTGCGTGTCCCCATTCCGAAAGATGTAAAGGATTGATAAGGACCAAAGATAAGGGTAAGGACCAAGATAAGGACCAAAGGATTGATAAGGAGGGACCAAAGTCGCACAGCACGAAGCCTTTCCCTCACTGATGTCGCTTCAAAAAACATTCAAGAACATATCTACCAACCGAGACACGGAAGCCTGCGTGGCTCGGCTCAGGATTGTTCATGGATTCGCCGTCACCCGGGAGTGCCTTGTGGGCCGAAGATTCGGCCCATAATGCACTCACTTTATTTCCAAAGAAACACTGAAATAACGAAATGGGGCGACCAAAGTCATGGAGATGCTGCTTCGCCAGCAAACAAAGGCAATGGCCACGAACTGAATAAAGACAGCAACCATTCCAAGCGAGCCTTTTGGCTGCAACCAGTGTAAGGGGCGCAGCCCCCTAGTATCGCCTGTGGAATGTTTTTTTATTTTTATTTTTTTTTATCTTAGCTCTTCGTACACACTTCAACCGCCTTCGTACACCCGACCAGAAAGGAGAGAATGTATGAGAAAGTCTATCCACCACCGATTAAACCAGAAACCCTTATGCGAATGGTTGAAGTAATCGACGAAAAATTGTTGGATAAAATTACTCCCGGGTGAGTCAATATGGGTACAAGTTTGTTTTGACCTGATTGCAGGTATTTGCATTTCAACGCTGCATGAATGCCAAAATTACCGGGTCAGTGGAATTTTTATAAACTTTTGAACGGGGAAATGGGACCCCAAACGAAAGTCGCATTCTGAAATGCGCATGCGTAAACCCAAGCAATATAAAGTTGGCTCGCCACAACATTTTGAGGTTATTTTCAACCTGCGTGACAGCACACGCCAATATTTTTTGAAGTTATTTCCAACCCCGTGATGACGAACTCCACTTTTTTGAGGTTATCTTAAACCCGTGATGGCATAAGAAACTTCGATTCTTGAATCCGTGAACATGAAGCCGCCACCAAGCGTTGTTCCTCACAGGAAACTTTGACTTTTGAATCCGTGAATGAAGCCGCTACCAAGCGTTGTTCGCCACAAGAAACTTTGACTTTTGAATCCGTGAATGAAGCCGCTGCCAAGAGTTGTTCGCCACAAGAAACTTTGACTTTTGAATCCGTGAATGAAGCCGCTGCCAAGAGTTGTTCGCCACAAGAAACTTTGACTTTTGAATCCGTGAATGAAGCCGCTACCAAGCGTTGTTCGCCACAAGAAACTTTGACTTTTGAATCCGTGAATGAAGCCGCTACCAAGCGTTGTTCGCCACAAGAAACTTCGACTTTTGAATCCGTGAATGAAGCCGCTACCAAGCGTTGTTCGCCACAAGAAACTTCGACTTTTGAATCCGTGAATGAAGCCGCTACCAAGCGTTGTTCGCCACAAGAAACTTTGACTTTTGAATCCGTGAATGAAGCCGCTGCTAAGAGTTGTTCGCCACAAGAAACTTTGACTTTTGAATCCGTGAATGAAGCCGCTGCCAAGAGTTGTTCGCCACAAGAAACTTTGACTTTTGAATCCGTGAATGAAGCCGCTACCAAGCGTTGTTCGCCACAAGAAACTTTGACTTTTGAATCCGTGAATGAAGCCGCTACCAAGCGTTGTTCGCCACAAGAAACTTTGACTTTTGAATCCGTGAATGAAGCCGCTGCCAAGAGTTGTTCGCCACAAGAAACTTTGACTTTTGAATCCGTGAATGAAGCCGCTGCCAAGAGTTGTTCGCCACAAGAAACTTCGACTTTTGAATCCGTGAATATGAAGCCGCCACATCATGATAGCAGAAAAATTTGTCTTCTTTCAGCCTAATCAGTCCAGGTCCGAACACATACTGCTTCACGAAGGCTGTTGCTGAATCATTGGTTGAATCATATAAAGACTGTTTTCCCATCATTATCGGAAGGCCCTCAATTGGTGAGTTGCATGCATGTGCAGGAGTTCATTTTACAAACTCTCCGTTATTCCCTACATGTAAGCCAAGTTATGAGGATAAACAACTTACAAAAGTGTGTGGACCAAAAATTCGATGATATCTTCTTCAGATTCTAAA
>JASGXE010012601.1:0-23988 GCA_030068105.1 Sinentomon sp. SZTP_YWyxl
ACCAGGGAACAATGCTCATCTCAATTTCAACCACACGAATACCATTTCACCAGGCCCCTACCGCATCTACCAAAACGAAAACTTCTTCAAATGCTATTTCCTTCTCATTTCTGCAGTGCTATCTCCATGTCTGGAGTGGATCCAGTTTAAAAAAGCGTGGGCTCTAAGAGTAAGAGAATATAACAATAACATCGATGGAATGGGCTTCCGGAGCTGTGAGTCCAGCACAGGAGGGGACTTCCTTCACCCTTTCATAAGTCGATACAGCATCGGAGAACTGGGAAGTCAAGTTGGAATGGAGTCTGCTTTATGGTAATGGAGTAAAAAAAGGATATGGAACTAAATTTGAACGAAGGGAAAGCCAGACGGAACTAGGTCTAAGAGCCAGGGAAGAAGAGAATAGCCTTTCAGCTCACTCTTGGAACAGCTTTAGCCATAGCTCGGAACCACCGCAGGAGAGAGCGGGAGTGGATCGGTTGCACTGCGGCCAGCAGACTGCAATTTATTGGCCGCCTATTATCCTGTTTTTATTGGTCTGAATTTATTTTTCTGAATCCACTTCTTCCCTGGAAGAATATTTTCTGTATCTTGCTCTCTAGCTGTGTAATTCTACATTTTGGACACACACAGAATGGCTCATATTCCCTCAGAAAATTTCGGCCAAGTTCAGAGTTTTTTGCGCTTCAAAAGAAGTGCAGAACGCAGTTTTTTTATGAATACAAACGAAATCACCTTTAACTTTTGGGGTTTTCAAATACTTTTGGAGTTTTTCGACCGCGTATTTCATTCAAGGGATCAGAATTTTTCACACTCACAAGACACGCATGATCCAATACTTTTGGCATTTAAGTTTTCTCAAAGGAAACAGAATGGAAACTTTTGGGATTTTAAAGCCTAAGGATGCATCAAACGAAATTTAGGGATGATAAAAGGCTTTATTTAAGTGCACACGAATGATGATGTTTTGAAAATTGTAACCTTTCTTCAGCGTGTTGCAAGCACAACCATTCATCCTTAAAACGCAACAGCTCACAGCTATTATTGTCACAAAAAATTGCCAACATTATTGACAAAAGTTAGCAAAAAAATGGCAGACTCCATTTTTTAGAAAAGGCAGAGAAAAATCAAAGGCAAAAAATTCACATTGAATCAATGTTTTTTTCCCCACAAAATCTCCGGTCAGCAGAACAAACTTTTGGAAATGTCGAAGCCATGAAATACGGGCGCCGATTAAAGCAGTAGTGGGGGACCACTTCCCCTCTTCACCGGAAAATGCCCTTTGTGTTGCCCTCAACTTTTGGGAAGCTCCGTTCCCCAGACCCCTGCCAAGGTGGTTCACCCGTTGAACCCTTGCTGCAGACTGCCCCAGATCGTGTGGCCTGCTGCAGTGCCTTCACGATGGAATGAATCTACTGCTACAAAAGATATGAAATTGAAACTTTCGGTATTTGCAACTCCTTCCAAGAGGCATAATAGGATCCTCTTTATGGGAAATTGCAAGGCTTCAGCAGATATGGCATATGGAACACTGTATTTGTATACGGAACACTGGAATGTGACTGTACTAACACAACAGTGTTTGTACAGTCACAGAAACGATAATTTACCCATAAATGGGTGCCTATAATTTTTTGTTTACGGGTACATTGTCACCATAAATGGATAAGCTACCTATAAATGGGCATCTTCATTGCTGGACTGCTCGCATAATGTTTTTATCCGACTGCATTAGTCACAAGAACAACAATCTGCTCACAAGCCAACAATGTATGTCCACATTAATGGGAACATTAATGTTTCTCTGACTGTGCATACATGTGGGTTCCATCAGCATTTTTACACATGGATTTTTACACATTAATGTTTCTCTGACTGTGCATACATATGGGTTCCATCAGCATTTTTACACATGGATTTTTACATACACATGGATTTTTACACATTAATGTTTCTCTGACTGTGCACACATATGGGTTCCATCAGCATTTTTACACATGGATTTTTACACATTAATGATTCTCTGACTGTGCATACATATGGGTTCCATCAGCATTTTTACACATGGACGGGGAGAGAGGAAAAATCGTGAATTTCTTTTGCAGAGAAAACAGCAAATTTTCAATCAGGGCTCCTCCATCTTGCAATACAGATTAAAGTTGAAAAACCCAGGGAAAACGGCAATGAAAAAAAAGCAGACAGAGTTTCAGACAAGAAAGAGCTTTGAAATCCGAGCATTTGCGTAAAAAGTGTATCTGGCAGCTTTGCGGGAATGCAAAACCATTCATTAAAGTCAGTGATTGGGAAGGAAGACAAGAAAAACAAACAAAAAAAGCTAACAAGGATAGTACAACAATGCCCGTCAAAGTCAAAATGTGACGAGCAAAGGCACAGACATTCTTGTGCATTAGGGTTGCTTGAGGCTTTTGTGATGTGGATGCCTGTGATTGTGTAAACAAAGCCTAGCACTAAATTGCACTTAAAAGGCAAGGATTTCTGAAAGGAGAGTAAAGCGAGATAGAGAGAGGAAGGGAGAGAGAGAGGGGGAGAGGAGCTCAGGGCAAAAAAGTTAAACTGCCTGGCAAGTGAAATTGCTTTGCATCAAAGGAATGAGGCTTCAAATATGAAATGGGATGCAATACAGAGAAGAGAACAGAGGCGAATGCAGAGAGAGGGAGGGAGGGAGGGGAAGATCGATGTGGTGGTGCGACAGTGGAACAGTCTCCTAAAGAATGGGCTGCAGACGAAATAGCAGGAAATGGAGAGAAAGAAAGCAGTCAAAAATATCAAATATTCGTTACAGGGTGAGCAAAAACGAGGACCTTTTAGCATCATTTGATTCCAGTTCAATCAATTCCCTGGGGTTTGGGAGACTCAAATTCTGAGAACAGTGTGTTCTTCCACAGCAAAAAGAGAAGATAAACAAAGCTTTTTTATCCTGTGGCTGTGCGATGGCACGTTGTTTGCAGAATTTGGGTTTTCCGAACCCTAGAATTGACCAAATCGGAAGCAAAAGCTGGCAAAAATCGACCTCTTTTTTGCCCCACCCTGTGTAGGCATGCCAGCAAGAGCATTATGGAGGGCAACAGACAGAAGGATTCTTGGGGCTTCAGGCTGTGCAGAAAATGTTTCCTGCAAACATGAAAGGATTTTTTCCTGGAGGTATTTCCAAAGGCAGACATAAAAAAAAATGTGAAAGCCTCTTCTGCAGATTGGATAATTTCCTGCGGAAGAAGGATCACGGCGTCGGAAAAATGCCCGTTTGTCACCACAGCCACTTCCCAGATCACGTTTCACACATGGCCAGGACACCCCGCCAAGCCATTAAAAGGAAACAGCCAGGAAAGGAATTGCGGAGTGTTGGATGTCTCAGGAATTTTTATGGAGAAAATAACATCGCACATCAACGAAACAAAATATCCCATTTAACGGTTTCCTGGAGCGACATAAGATACCGCAGTGTGAAGACACGTGGAAAGATGCAATGTTGTCTCCCGGGAGATTCAATGACTGCTTCCGAAAAGGACATGCAGCAAATTCCTAGAGCATGGTTGACATGACGTAGAACGGGCACAGCAGACGACACGATGCGAAAAGGGATTTATGGGCCTGGAACAGCTGCACACTCGCGAATAAATGTGCAAGGATGTGTTGGCTGGATGTGCTGCAAGCAAGGAGGTGCAGAAAGCCGTATTAGAAGGATTTAATATTTAATTATGATGATGAAAATGAGAAAGCATATGGATGGCAGCACACGAGGATGAGATAAAATGAAACAGATTCAGGGTGGGGTAGGGGGTTGGGATGGAATAACTGTGAAATTGCAAGATGGAGATTTCCAAAGCATCCGATGTTAGCAGGAAAAAGCATTCCGACGATAATCCGCCATCCCACTCCACCCACCAACAGAAATTGAGCAAAAACGGGAATAGAGAGGACAGATTGCAACGAATGAGTTATTTCTCTGGGGTGTGAAGTGTGACACTGGGTGCTACATAGTGGATGAAACGAGAGTAAAATAAAATGGCTGTGGGTACAATTCCTGGCATATGGAATTGTTTGATATGAAATATGACATGATCTTGCATCAAGCGACTGTAAAAAGCTTTATTCCGATTGGAAAACCATGCACATCCAACATTTTATTGATTAAGATTTCACCCCGCCATGCATCTCCAAAGGTTGATTAATCATTACGCATAATGCCATGCATCGCATTGCTCTGCTCACATACGAATACATGCACTCATCACGACATGTCATGCTTTTGGAAGAGATCAGGGCTATAAGCATGCCTCCTCTCCGAAAGAAGATTCTATTACGTGAGTTCTGATTCTAAAGAAAGAAAAAGCATGTTGCTAGAATGGTGAGTCTTCATGAAAAATGAATTGTTGTAACCGTATCAAATGAAGAGGAGTCAATTGGGGGGGGGGCAATGAGGCTGACTTTTGAAAGCAGGACTAATCATTTCAGCATGGTATTTTCATTTTGCTTCAGAATACTAAACTATATGTATTCATAGCGCATTCGTATTTGCATCTTCCAAGTTTAAATGGGATTACGTTTTTAGGGATTATTTCTTTTTGTTTTAAGGATCAGTTCTGGATAATTTGTATCTTCCCAGCTGAGAATATTTTCTAAAATTATCACCAACGCTAGCGAGCGTATATGTATTTGCATCTTCCACGTTTAAAAGGGATTAGTTTTTAGGGATTTTTTTTCATTTTAGGAATTAGTTCTCAGTTTTTTTAAGGATTGGACTTTTAGCTTTTTTTAGGGGTTGGTTTTTTAGTTGTTTAGGGATTGGTTTGAGTTTTTTGGTTTTTAAAGGTTGTTTTTTTTCCGGGATTAGTTTTTTTCACTATATTTTTCATCGTTAAATTGAGAGAGAGAAACGGCGCCATCGCCACTGCCCCCCTATGATAGTTCCTTCTCTCAGTTTGAAGTCAATCCTCAGTTTCCTATACAGCAGCTAAAATGGATGATCGGCTCACTGTTTCGCAGCAATTTCATTCCTCCTTTCCTTTTGTTTCAGAATATCATTGTCAAAGATATGAAAGTGCAGACTTCTGAATAATTATGAAGAAGAGAAGGATGATTCTAAGACATCGTGTGTTTGCATTTAATCGAGCATGTCAGCATATGGAGGAGGCCATGGCTGAACAAGGAAAACAAATGAAATTACTCTATTTACGCTTCAACAGTTTCAAATGAAAATTGGGAATTGTAGAATTCCGAGTGGGTGTGTTGCTAGTATTTTGTGTGTGTGGGATTAAATTTTACTCTTGGAAACATAATATTCAGCCAGGCTGGGGAATTGCTTTTCAAAGAAAAAAGCGCAAATAAAGGAAAAAGCGACAAAAAACAGCGCTTTTCCGATGAAAAAAAAACATAATGGACCCAGATGGCAGGCTGCATTTCACACTTACAAAGAATTCAGTGAAGGACCTGTCGCACAGGTGAAGTGATACCTAACAAATGACCTCAACCAGAAAATTCAGAAGAAGAAAAAACAATGAAGCAGAAATTCAAACAAAGTGAAGATAATCTCAACAATCACACGTTCCATTTTCAAAAACCCGGACCCGAACGCATGCCCCTCTTCTGGAGGGTACATATATTAGCTTAAGATTCTCAAACCTAGACCTTTGTCACATTGACACTTCGGCCAGTAAATTTAGACAAGAAGGAATGGGATTGGAAGAGTATCAGAAACTGTTCAAAAGGAATCGCAATGATCGAATCAAAAATTCCTCGTTAAGTCACAACTTTTTGGAATTTCATTTCCCTTACTTTTGCCAATCATTTTCCCTGACCTTTGCGGATTAATTTTTTATACCTTACCAAAATAGTGTCGCTGTCCAATGTCAAAGCCACCGCATGCCTTACGGGGTCTCTCCATGAGAACCCCAGCGATGCTTCCAATATGCAGGGCCTCAGGCAGGGAGTCTGGGGGACAGAGTCCCCCAGATCCCCTGCCTGAAAACGTTTTGAAAATTGGGTGTTCATTTTAGCCTCAAAATTTTGTTTCTCTGTCATTTTAAGCCTCTCGGGGATCATTATGTTCCCTGATTTTTTATGTTATTCCCTGACATTCCAAGGCTGTGGGAACCCTGCATACAACACAACCAATCATCAAGACCGAAAATATTCCAACCATGCTCGGATGGCAAGGATTCGGGTCCAGCCAAGAACAAGAATATGGATCAACCTGGCCTGGCCTGAAATCATGAAATTTTATCATGATATACCAAATCTCCCATAGCAAGTTCCAAAATCAGTTTGCAAAGTGCTCACCTCCTCACTCACTGTCGGCCATTTTCTAACAATCAAAAGTTTAACTCTGGGGAAAAGTGCTCCGGAATAGCACTTTTCGTAATCCGGGAAGAAGTGCTCCGGAATAGCACTTTTCGTAATCCGGAAGAAGTGCTCCGGAATAGCACTTTTCGTAATCCGGAAGAAGTGCTCCGGAATAGCACTTCTCGTAATCCGGGAAGAAGTGCTCCGGAATAGCACCTTTCGTAATCCGGGAAGAAGTGCTCCGGAATAGCACTTTTCGTAATCCGGGAAGAAGTGCTCCGGAATAGCACTTTTCGTAATCCAGGAAGAAGTGCTCCGGAATAGCACTTTTCGTAATCCGAAGAAGTGCTCCGGAATAGCACTTTTCGTAATCCGGGAAGAAGTGCTCCGGAATAGCACTTTTCGTAATCCGGGAAGAAGTGCTCCGGAATAGCACTTTTCGTAATCCGGGAAGAAGTGCTCCGGAATAGCACTTTTCGTAATCCGGGAAGAAGTGCTCCGGAATAGCACTTTTCGTAATCCGGAAGAAGTGCTCCGGAATAGCACTTTTCGTAATCCGGGAAGAAGTGCTCCGGAAGACCACTTTTCGTAATCCGGGAAGAAGTGCTCCGGAATAGCACTTTTCGTAATCCGGGAAGAAGTGCTCCGGAATAGCACTTTTCGTAATCCGGAAGAAGTGCTCCGGAATAGCACTTTTCGTAATCCGGGAAGAAGTGCTCCGGAAGAGCACTTTTCGTAATCCGGAAGAAGTGCTCCGGAATAGCACTTTTCGTAATCCAGGAAGAAGTGCTCCGGAATAGCACTTTTCGTAATCCGAAGAAGTGCTCCGGAATAGCACTTTTCGTAATCCGGGAAGAAGTGCTCCGGAATAGCACTTTTCGTAATCCGGGAAGAAGTGCTCCGGAATAGCACTTTTCGTAATCCGGGAAGAAGTGCTCCGGAATAGCACTTTTCGTAATCCGGGAAGAAGTGCTCCGGAATAGCACTTTTCGTAATCCGGAAGAAGTGCTCCGGAATAGCACTTTTCGTAATCCGGGAAGAAGTGCTCCGGAAGACCACTTTTCGTAATCCGGGAAGAAGTGCTCCGGAATAGCACTTTTCGTAATCCGGGAAGAAGTGCTCCGGAATAGCACTTTTCGTAATCCGGAAGAAGTGCTCCGGAATAGC
The DNA here is from genome assembly GCA_030068105.1 of Sinentomon sp. SZTP_YWyxl. Classification (NCBI taxonomy): domain Eukaryota; kingdom Metazoa; phylum Arthropoda; class Protura; order Sinentomata; family Sinentomidae; genus Sinentomon; species Sinentomon sp. SZTP_YWyxl. The sequence goes on from JASGXE010012601.1 coordinate 7,465, forward strand.
ACTTTTCGTAATCCGGGAAGAAGTGCTCCGGAAGAGCACTTTTCGTAATCCGGAAGAAGTGCTCCGGAATAGCACTTTTCGTAATCCGGGAAGAAGTGCTCCGGAATAGCACTTTTCGTAATCCGGAAGAAGTGCTCCGGAATAGCACTTTTCGTAATCCGGGAAGAAGTGCTCCGGAAGAGCACTTTTCGTAATCCGGAAGAAGTGCTCCGGAATAGCACTTTTCGTAATCCGGGAAGAAGTGCTCCGGAATAGCACTTTTCATAACTCGAGCCAATGCGAGGTTACAGGCACAATTTTTTCCATTTACTTCAGTGCTAAGAATTATGCCTGCAACTTCGGATGAATGCCATTCCGGAGCACTTCTCACCGGTGTAAGGGCGAAGAACACAAAAATGGTACAATTCGTTGATCCAAGATGATGGACTGTTCCGAAGTGATGGCTGCCGTTCCCGGAAAAGATGCCACGAAAGAAGATACAATGTTCTGTAGAAGGCAAAAAAGAGTAAGATGGTTTTCTGACCTTGGCTTGGATGTCCGGAACAAATGTGTAGCCATGCACAATCACAGGTTCTTCTGACTTTCCACTTCCATTCCAGAAATCAAGTTCCACACACCTGCATCCGGAGAGAAGTGATTGCCGATACATTTCAACTGAAGACTTGCCAGTCAACTGGTGACCTGTGATGGAGATAAAGAAAAATATATATATCAATGGGACTTTGGATTACAAAAGGAGAAGTATAAAAGGAAGAGAGAATGAACACTGGAAATGTCTCGCATGTCATGACAGTCACGTTAGAGCACGAGCTGTAATCCTTAGAGCAGCGCCTCTTTGAAAGTGTCCAAGACAAGTCCGAGTGAGACTTTCCACCGAATTTGCTTGGATAACTTTTTTTGAATTTGTTAACTTTTTTCCCCATTAGTTAAAATGAACAATGGGTCTGCAAAATAGAACACCAACTCTCTCTCACTTTCATTCTTTCTGATCACTTTGACTGCATCCCCTATAGTGGCATCGAAAACTTGAATGAGTTGGCAACAATCCACACATCAGCCATGTATAACAAACTTAGATGTTGCACTTGGTTTTATACTGCATCAAACGGACATCATTGAATTATCATTCGTTTTTGTTCGTTAACATAGAGCTTTTTGGTATGTTGGAACATACATGCTTTTAACAAGGGTAACTTTTTGATCGACACGGCTCCATCAAAACCGTGTTACAGGTTCCAAGTGGCCTTTGGTCAAATTTGGTAAAGATCTTTAAGATATGTTCCTATGTAGACTGCACAATAGAAAAAATGCTGTAAACCTGCTTCCCAGTTGATCATGGAAAAAGTGAAGGCAAGACAAAACCAAGATAATAGAATATAAACTTTTTCCCGTCTGACAACATATACCTACCAAATGAGAATGCTTTTAAGCATGCTTGAAACAAAGAGGAACAATGCATCTTGCAACAACGAACGAATCAACAACGGATCTTGCAACAGAGAATCAACAACGGAAAAGAGAAATGAAGCATCGGTATCTGGCAACAATGCAAAAGGCAGAATCAACTCATGAATAAGAAGAATTGTTGCAGATTTCAATTGAAGTTTTCAAACTTTTTTCAAAAAAAAAAAGAGTTTTCAAAATTCTCTCGAAACCATCTTCAAGCTGAAGAAACAAGCACTGAGAATGCTTCAAACACCTCCATTCTAAAACGCAGAGAAACGTTGATTTCTGTGCTGAAGTAACCGTTTTTATGGGTTGTCCTTCTTGAAAAGTACCGGTGAAGTCTATTTGAGAGAATTCCAAGATTCTCAAATCCACAAAAATACTTCCTCAGTTTGCCGTCAAGATTGCAACATAACTCGAAAAGTAAAATTTTGCTATCCGCTGTTCCTTGTGCAATATACAACAGTGTTAATTCACATGTTCGTTAAAGGCAATTCATTTACTTAGCACTCGACAGTGAATGTGATGATATGAGTAAAAGAGCATATAGGACACATACTAGATGATATGAGAGACAGAAACTTACCAGTAAGGTATGTGTTGTGTGAAGAGTTGATGAAATAGTGTGGAAGTGGTTGGTCCATATCCTTGCTAAGATCAAGAAGGTCCAACGATACGATCATGTTATCATCGCTCATCAAATACCTCAGAAATCCATCCACACTCAACAGACCTGGAACAAAGGAAAATAGATCAGACTTCCGTAGGCAACTCAAGCAACACAAGGACATCAAGCATGAAACGAGAAGTGTTTCAAAAAAATGCTTCGGTGAATTTTTGACAACTTGAACCTTGATTCTACTCCATATGAGGGTCAAACGGTAACGAACTTTCAACTTGCGATCCCATAATCCTCAACAAGGCATAAACAAGAAAAATTCCATCCTGGACCCCCGCTTTCCATTTGAAGGCACTTTCCCAAATCTTTCATCTTTAGGAGAGCGGAGATCAAAATGCCAACTTCCACATTTTAAAACTCATTAAATTTTGGCACAATTGATTCGAGACCTATTGTGAATTTTTCCATGCTTTTTGAAATTTTTGAATGATTTTTTTCACGTTTTTGAGTTATGGTGACATGCCGAAAAAGAAGCGAACTTGAGCAGAAAACGATATCAAATTTGGGCCAAAGATGTCAAGTTTACCATTTTGGGCAAACATTTTTTGGATATTTTTCAGGCTGACAGACCCCGCTTTGGAACTTTATCCCAAAAAATGCACATGAAATTTTGATGCTTTTTTTTCGGCACTTGTGGATTCTTCCAAAATGCTTTTTTTGACAAAAAAATATTTTTAACATGATGAAGGATTTCCATTATGGCTCAGCCAAAATATCAACATCTTGATTCAAGGCATCTATTTTAAACTTTATATTTTGAAAGGCTGCCAAGGAAAGGCTAAAAGGCAAGAAAGCGGTCAAAATGCAAAGGTGCAAAAATGCAATTTGAATGCTGTTGATTTTTCAAAACTAACGAGACGTCGGCATACGGGAATCACCACAGCTCTACAAGGTCTCTTAAAAGCTTATACTGCATGTACTGCAGCGAATTAAAAAACGTGTGGCACCCAAGTTTCTGTTATTGCTTCAAAACTACAAGGCACCACTCATCAAGGGCCATCAAAGAGACGATTTTGCAATTTCCTGAGCCTCTTCCACTACTTGGCTTACAAGTCGGTCAATCAAAATGCACTTCCGATAAATTTCATTTAGCTCAGAACTGTTCTGCAAAAGATGTGCACACAAAGCATTACTGACGCAACACTGTCTGTCAGCTACACTGTCAGTGAGTGTGTTCACAGAAGAGCTCCGGGACAATGTCAAAATGTTGCTGAGAAAGGCAGAGAAAAAACGCATTCTGGCTTCTGGGAATTGCAGCCGAACGCAGAATGTCAACCCTCATGCAGCAGACGCAGCACTATTTTTTTGGTTCCAGCGATGTGATGTGATGGTCATGTGTTGAGATGGTAAGCTCCTTGACCAAGCATCACACGGACAAAGTGATCAGAGATGGAAGTGGAAAACGGGTGAAAATGCCATTTAGGATAAATAAGCACACACTACCTTTTTGAACGTTGTTCAGATCAGGTTCGTACTGGGCAATAAGGTCACGTGACCTGGCCGTATTTGCATATGGATAGAGGATTTCGTTCAGTCTTGGATCCCTCTGATAGTCGTTCAGGAACTCGACAAATTGCTCGGTGGTCATCGTTTTCTTCTGACAACCGCAACTGAAATGAAATAAAAAAAAAAAAACTCATGAACACTTTTATCACTGGTGACAAAGAACAGAGACCAGCATTCTAGGTGAATAACACCACGACCGCACGTAAAATCCTTACGTGTGGTCGCACGTAAACTATCAACCAGAAACGACCGCTTCCACAAAAGCATGCTACCATTCTCACAAGACATCTGTTAAAATGTTTTGAGTTGGACTCCCTCGCATCAAGATGCAGGGAGCACCGTCTTGAGCTCTTTTCTGACCACTAACAACATGAATTTTTCATTGCCATCTGTTCCATAATTTTTCCATTTTGTGAAACAAACTTGGAACAGTCTCACACCCATGTCTCCATTTGTCTCCAGAGTTCTGAAATCCCTGGGCGTCGCACATTGCCACTTACCCATCGGACACACTGGGATCAGAGGAGCAGTGGTGAAAACTTGTAGACCACACGATTGAAGATTTTCTTGCGTTTGAACCGAAAATGGCCCATGCAAGCCAATTCAAAGAAAGGCGGACATTTTATGGTCAAAGTTGGCCAGGGTCTTCGAAGCAACATCGGCTGGAGATGATCTTGTGGGGGAGGGTAGGGAGAGGGGGAGGGAGGAGAGCGAGGGGGAGAGAGGGAGGCGGTGTGGGAGAGAGCCGGGGAGATAGAGGGGGACAGAGGGAAGGAGGGATGGAGAGAACGAAATAGCCCGACAATCGAAAAATTGAAAATTAAAGGCCTTAACAAGAGCGAATTCACTTGACAGCTTTGGGCTCGAGCAACTTCACTTGGCAACTTTATTTCAGTAATTAGCAAGGGCTTGATCAAATTTACTTGATAATTTTATTTGTGAGGACTTGATTGAGCAAATTCACTTGGCAACTTCAGAGCATGGGTTTGGTAAAACTCACTTAACTTTAATAGCTTGAGCAAATTCACTGGTCAATTTAATTGGTAAAAGGCAACTTTCCAATAGTCGGTTAGGTTTATTCCTGTCTGTAGGTTCTATATGCACCGTGGAACCTTGGAAGCACCAGGCACGAAAACCTAAAGGTGATCGTTAGGTGACACCCACGTCCCATTACCTCCTACAACTCAAGCCAGCAAGCAGAGGAAAAATCCGCGAATCCAAAGCGTGAATGAAGCATTTCGCATAGACCTGCAAAGCCAGCCAGCATAGTAGGTATATTAAATTACTATTAAATAAGGAGTCAGTCAACGAGAGGAGCCGTCAATTTGATGAAAGCACAAGGGCAACTCGAGCGCAGCGTGCAATGGCAGCCCCCAATGCAACCTCGGTGGCTAAATATCCCCAAACCAAAGACAGAGGGAGTGTTTTGGCCTGTCTGTGGTGGGTGCCAACCGCTCAACAGTGTTGGACTCATTGGAAGTTCTAATAAAATATCCCCTACAAAGACAGTGTATGGACGTCTCTGGAAAATATGGCGTTTGGATCTGTGGTGAGTTCCAACAAAATATTTCTCCACAAAAGTCAGTGTTTGGACATCTGTGGAAAAAAGTGTTTGGACATCTGTGGAAAGGACAGTGCTTGGACATCTGTGGTAAGTTCCAACAAAATATTTCTCCACAAAAGGCAGTGTTTGGACATCTGTGGTGAGTTCTAATAAAATATCCCCTACAAAAGACAGTGTATGGACGTCTCTGGAAAATATGGCGTTTGGATCTGTGGTGAGTTCCAACAAAATATTTCTCCACAAAAGTCAGTGTTTGGACATCTGTGGAAAAAAGTGTTTGGACATCTGTGGAAAGGACAGTGCTTGGACATCTGTGGTAAGTTCCAACAAAATATTTCTCCACAAAAGGCAGTGTTTGGACGTCTGTGTAGAAAAGACAGTGTTTGGACATCTGTGGAAAATAAGGTGTTTGGATCTCTGTTGAGTTCCAACAAAATATTTCTCCACAAAAGGCGTGTTTGGACATCTGTGGTGAGTTTCAATAAAATATCCCCCCACAAAAGACAAGTGTTTGGACGTCTGTGGAAAAGACAGTGTTTGGACATCTGTGGTGAGTTCCAATATTCCCCCACAAAAGACAGTGTTTGCGGACATGGACATCTGTGGAAAAGATAGTGTTTGGAAATCGGCAGAAAAGTCAGTGTTTGGACATCTGTGGGGAGTTCCAATAAAATAACCCTGGGCCGCCCTGAGTGAGAATTTGAATGCGTCTCGTGAATTTGTTTTTGCTCCAGCCCATATCCGAGTGTCCAAGAGTCTCAAATCGATTCGCTTATTCGCATCGGGTTTTTCCGCGCGACCTGTACTTTTAACATCATTACGATCGCTGGCTGGCGAGCGTGCGACGTCCGTTGGCCTGAGAACGACATTAACAGAATCGCCATGGAGAGACAATAAATTCCTGAGAATTATATCCTTTTCCCAGCTCGTTCATTGTTTTCTGCTCTCTCGAAGTGGATGTTTCTCAGTTGTTCCGGTTCGATTATCTCTCAATGGACTGAAATGGGAATTTCGACCATCACATTGTCCTGTGCGAGATGCGAAGGCCGGCCGACGTCCAAGGGAGGAGAAATGCTCGATTTTGAATGAACAGGCAGCTCAATGCAGCCTGATAGTTTTCTCCTTTCGCTGAGTGCGAGTTCAAGAATAAACTCTTCCGAGCTGAAGTTTGTTGTCGAGCTCACTGTTTGTCGATGGATCCATTTCTCCAGACGAATATTTTTCATGCTTCTCGATCCAGTGTGTCATCGAACATACAGGCTCTTTCATAATTCTCTTGACAACCCCTATGATAATTTCAGTCTTGCAATCTTTTCTTGAAATTGTAAAGCGGTGACTCCGAAAATATACAATAATTCTAATCAAAATGGATGTAATTTCATTGTATTTTGACCGATTTTTACCTCGGGGGTAAAATTGAATGCCTGCATCAAATAAAAAGGTAGCAAACTTTTGAATAAGTACGCAGAAATCAATGTTCCGCTGACAGTTTCGTCGGAGGTGCAGTTTGAAAAGTATTCTCAGTTTGTGGTCTTCAAATGGAAACAAGGTGTTTGCTGTTGTCTGTCGCAAAACCACACTTCAGCAGGGCTACAGCATAAAACTGCACTCTCATGCCAAAAGGGCCATGGTGTGGTGCACCACGACGGTGCGGGTACATATCCTCGATAATCTTCACAGCTTCCCTTTCCAACGGCGTTTTTTTATCCTGGCCTCTGCTTTTAAAATTTGTAATTTTTAAAATTTGCGATGCGTTTCGCCAAATACGGGAGTTCCTGCGGTGATGAAAAGGGTGCGCAATCTATGAAACTTTCGATTTGCTCAGCAGATGGACAGGGCCAACATCCCAGCACGTTGCATATCGAAAGCATAAGAGAATTAGGCGAGAGATTTCAATCTCTTTTCATGGACGGATCATCACTGAAATTTGCACAAAACGCTACAGTGCGTGTGGTGTTTGGATTTCTTTTGCGAGATATGTTTGGCGTTTCTCCACATTTTGCACACCATTTCACATTTACATTGACTTTGACCATTTTTGAGCGAGTCCGTCACAATATCAGCACCTCGCAGTTAAGTTTAAGTGGCTAGACGCTTTTCTTTCCGTCATGTGTCAAAAGAGAAGTGACAAGTGTATAGCAATTCATCCTTCCCGATTTCACTGCTGCCAACGCCAGCTATGCATCACTTTGGCGTTATGAATTATTTATTTTGTTCTGCTATGGTGTGTCGTTTTTGTTGGCAAAGCGCAGCGTTTGACAATTATAAATAGGCGTATATAATAGGCTCTTCACGTCAAACATCCTTTTGAGAACGGACTGTCAGCCAGTTGCCTTCATGTTTTAAGCATTAGCTTGAGAATGGCCGCAGGGCAGAAATTTAGCTTTAGTCCAGGCGGATTTTTGTGACAAACTCCCAGCGCAAGGGCTAAGCCCATCCATCAAAATCAGATTGTTCATCGGGTGACTATGGCAAGCTGCATGTCACTCGAATCTAGATGGTTTCATGTGGGGTGCAATGCATAATTGAGGAGCACCGGCTGCTGTTTTTTTTTTCAAAAATGCATCTGCTTCCCCTGTGGAGTTTTTTTAAACATTGGATCGTTTGGGATTCTCTTTTGATGGACCCATCGCCGAGACTGTTAAGTTTCCATTTATACCACACCATGGGCTCCTTTCGCGCTTTTTTGTGTGTACCTCTCTTTGCAACAAAACCCTCTCGAGGGTAAAATAAAGGTCCTCTGCACCAGGGAAAGTTCAAAGTTGCTGTGGCTTCCGAAAGAGTGCACGTCTAAGATGATGTATCTAAGCCTGGCTGGGATGAGGATGAAAAAATAATTTCTTGTGATTGGCAATGACATCATGATGATGATGATGTATTTCGTGTGATTTTTGCAATGCATACGGCTTGTGTTGATGTTGATCCATCGTGCTCAATAAAGTCACGATTTCAGGAGAGAAGGGAAGTTCAGCGTCCAAAGTCCGGTGTGTAGACTACTTGTGGCATCTGTTGGTTTTCCTGAGCAAAGGTGAAGAAATTTGCTTGTCCAGACTGTCGACCCCATTTTCGACCGAAATCGTGCCTTTTTGGGAGCATCTGGGACTGGAGATGGTGAATCTTATTTTGTGAGTGAGTTTTTTCTCCACAACATACCTTGAAGAAATCATTCAGGGGGGGGATTCATGGGCTATGCGGATCCAAAAATACCTACTGAGCACCCCAAAATCCCCCAAAAAGTTTCAATTTTTAGGACTCCAGGATTTGCGATGACGTCAACGTGGAGGAATTTTTGGTGTGTCTGTGGCAAAATCTAAATAAATACAAACACAAAATTTGGCGATGTATACTTATCTCGATGTATTTGTGTTCGCTTATCCCTTTGGTTAAAATTTCGGCACTATTCCGAATTCTGGCAAGCGTTTCTGGCCGCCACCTCATTCATTCTCGGGCCCTTCTTTGTTGATACATCTAGCCTAGATGCGTTCGCTTTCTGAAATAAATGGTGGAAATTTTCTGTGAAATATTTCTCATTCAATTTTCCTTTTCCCATCCGAATTCGGCGTCTCCTAGCTTTGTAATTTTCTAGAAATGCATAGGATGGAGCTAGAAATATAGGTTTGCGCTTCGCGAAGTTTTCTCGGCCAGTATAGATGCAGTTGTTCCGGGTGCGTGTCATACGGGATGTCCGAAAAAAGCCTCCACAAGAGACACTGTTTGGACTGTAGATGAGTTTAAATGAAATACTCCCACACAAAAGACAAGAGTATTGGATATCTGTGGTAAGTTCTATTGAAATACTCACCCACAAACGACTTGAGTGTTTGGACATCTGTGGAAAATATTGTGTTTGACATCTGTGGCGAGTTTCAATGAAATATCCCCCCACAAAAGACAGTGTTTGGACATCTCTGGTGAGTTCCAATTAAATATCCCCCAAAAAAGACAGAGGGAAAAAATGTTGTGTTTGGACATCTGTGGTGGGTGCCAACAAAATATTTCTCCACAAAAGGCAGTGTTTGGACATCTGTGGTGAGTTCTAATAAAATATCCCCTACAAAAGACAGTGTATGGACGTCTCTGGAAAATATGGCGTTTGGATCTGTGGTGAGTTCCAACAAAATATTTCTCCACAAAAGTCAGTGTTTGGACATCTGTGGAAAAAAGTGTTTGGACATCTGTGGAAAGGACAGTGCTTGGACATCTGTGGTAAGTTCCAACAAAATATTTCTCCACAAAAGGCAGTGTTTGGACATCTGTGGTGAGTTCTAATAAAATATCCCCTACAAAAGACAGTGTATGGACGTCTCTGGAAAATATGGCGTTTGGATCTGTGGTGAGTTCCAACAAAATATTTCTCCACAAAAGTCAGTGTTTGGACATCTGTGGAAAAAAGTGTTTGGACATCTGTGGAAAGGACAGTGCTTGGACATCTGTGGTAAGTTCCAACAAAATATTTCTCCACAAAAGGCAGTGTTTGGACGTCTGTGTAGAAAAGACAGTGTTTGGACATCTGTGGAAAATAAGGTGTTTGGATCTCTGTTGAGTTCCAACAAAATATTTCTCCACAAAAGGCGTGTTTGGACATCTGTGGTGAGTTTCAATAAAATATCCCCCCACAAAAGACAAGTGTTTGGACGTCTGTGGAAAAGACAGTGTTTGGACATCTGTGGTGAGTTCCAATATTCCCCCACAAAAGACAGTGTTTGCGGACATGGACATCTGTGGAAAAGATAGTGTTTGGAAATCGGCAGAAAAGTCAGTGTTTGGACATCTGTGGGGAGTTCCAATAAAATAACCCTGGGCCGCCCTGAGTGAGAATTTGAATGCGTCTCGTGAATTTGTTTTTGCTCCAGCCCATATCCGAGTGTCCAAGAGTCTCAAATCGATTCGCTTATTCGCATCGGGTTTTTCCGCGCGACCTGTACTTTTAACATCATTACGATCGCTGGCTGGCGAGCGTGCGACGTCCGTTGGCCTGAGAACGACATTAACAGAATCGCCATGGAGAGACAATAAATTCCTGAGAATTATATCCTTTTCCCAGCTCGTTCATTGTTTTCTGCTCTCTCGAAGTGGATGTTTCTCAGTTGTTCCGGTTCGATTATCTCTCAATGGACTGAAATGGGAATTTCGACCATCACATTGTCCTGTGCGAGATGCGAAGGCCGGCCGACGTCCAAGGGAGGAGAAATGCTCGATTTTGAATGAACAGGCAGCTCAATGCAGCCTGATAGTTTTCTCCTTTCGCTGAGTGCGAGTTCAAGAATAAACTCTTCCGAGCTGAAGTTTGTTGTCGAGCTCACTGTTTGTCGATGGATCCATTTCTCCAGACGAATATTTTTCATGCTTCTCGATCCAGTGTGTCATCGAACATACAGGCTCTTTCATAATTCTCTTGACAACCCCTATGATAATTTCAGTCTTGCAATCTTTTCTTGAAATTGTCATTTCAGATCTCCATTGCGTTGTGTGCTTGCACCGTAAACAATGCACGCAAAATTGGGAGACGCGCAACACCCAATCCTCTCTTTGAATCAAAACTGCAATGCATTCATCTGGAGTTGTCAACTGACTTTTGAAGGACCCCATGGTTTATTATTCCTTTCGGTGAAGTTTGGCATGCTTGTTGGCGCCGTCTAGAGTCATTTCGGCCGCACATTTTTGTCACACATTTTTCAATTTGTTGTTTTCCATCGAGCGCGGTTTGGAGAATATTGCATTTGAAAGGTATCCCGCTGTATTAATCCATTGGGTGAAAAATCTCACGTTGAGGCAGTGTTCAAGTCGCACGTATGGAAAAGGGTATAAACAGTTGCGCCCGATTTATTTTGCACCACCCTGAAAATTGTGCCAACCCATTGTTTGGGATAGAAATTTTTCCATTTCCATCTCGCGTGAATCGCATCGCACTTCATTCCTGATCTCGCGTCCATTTTTTCGTCTCTGGATGCTTTGAGTGCCATTTTGGAAAATTGCTTCCAATCCGTAATCCATGATGGGGCCTCACGCATGAAGTGAACGCGCAGGGCTTCTCAGGAAAGTTATTCGATGCGGATCATAGAAAAAATCTGAAACGACTTAGACGTTATATCATTTTCCAAAAATCAATTTTCCGCTTTCCTCGCTGGCGCAATATTTCGTACCGATGCAACGTTATCGGCCAACTCCAACTCCCCTGACCTTACTTTGGGCCCTATCCTCTATTGCTGTCCATATAACGGAAGAGTTATGCAGGCTCCCTATCGACCTCTCCCATGGGATACCATCAATATGAGTTCTTTTCTTTCATTAGGCTTCTCTGACAGCAGGCCTGCAGTGTGGCCAAGATATAAACTAGACTCTGCTGTATGGAAGCTCTGTGGGGCAGCATATTACTCCACGGGCGACTGTCACCGGGTGGCTTTTCCAATTTAGCAATTTCCGCAGCAACACGGGATTCCATCGGCTTCGACTGCGAAATTGATTCTGCCTTCGTCCATCCAAATCTCGACGCCTTGCACCGATCGGATATCTGGATACAGTAGAAAAATAAATACTTTTGCGGCAAGGTTTAGCGCAAATCCACCGTTTAACCTCCGGCTTGGGCACGAATCGCACCGCACCCGATTTCGATCATTTCCGTGTATTCAGGAATTTATGCTTCAGCCAACGTGATTATAATGCTCAATAAGTGGCGTAATTCGGCGCTTTGGCTGTCGCCAATTTTTATTTGTCCGCAAGAGGCGCGAATGTCGCTCGGTGGCCTACTGCGACAAGTAAAATACATTGCGACTATACGGCGGTCGCGGGTTGTCACTCACGGAATCTTAAATTTCTCTTGAACCGATTCACGGATTTTGACAGGACTTGCTGTGCTGGAAAGCAGAAAAACGAGCGATTTTGGACGTGTATAACAGCCCCGAATTTTTCGCTGGTAAAATGCTCAAAAAATTTGAGATACAAAAGTTTCCAAGTTAAGATGTGATAAAATTCCGGGTTCCTGCCTCACATTTCCAAAGATTGCGCGATTTTTTCCGTTGTAACATAGTTTTGACCTGCGGAAGAGTTGTAGAGGAAGCTTTCAGCTTTCCAAAAATACCAAAATCATTGAATTTGAACATCATTTGACCATTTTTGAAGAGGAAACGCGACATGGAAGCATAGGTACTTTTTTGTTGCGTCAAAAACAAAAAAATTCTTAGTCGTGTTTCTTCTCCATAAATGATGTTCCAATTCAATGATTTTGGTATTTTTGGAAAGCTGAAACCTTCCTCTATAACTCTTCCACATGTCGAAACCATGTTACCACGGGAAAATTCGCGGCCTCCAAGGGAGACGCGGCCTCATCCCCGCTTATTTTTGTGCAGAAAACAAAATGAATGCTTCCGCTTCGCGTCATTTCTTTTTTAAAAGAGCCAAATGGTGTTCAAATGCAATGATTTTGGTGTCTGTGGATAGCTGAGGGCTTCCTCTACAACTCTTCCGCAGGTCAAAACCATGTTATAACGGAAAAAATCGCGCAATCATTGAAAGTATTCAGCAAGAACGCAAAATTTTATCTTGTCAAAATTTGACATATTTTTTCCCCGCATGACTTTCAAGTTTTGCCCGTGAAAAGTTCGGGATAATTTTATAGTCCTGAAAAGGTCTAATTTTAAGCTTTCCAACACAAAAATTTTGATCAAAATCCGTCATTTGGTTCCAGAGATATTAAACTGTTCGTTGCCGATGCACAGCGACGCATAAATGAACCAGAGCCAGGAAAACCGGCCTCTTGACGCGACGGCAGAGAAAGGAAAAGAGCGAAAATTGGCGCTCGGTGGGCGGGGAAGGGCAATGAGAGTTACGGCACTTACAGCGGAGAGATCAATACGGAGTTAGCGCTAGTTCTGGAGGTAAAGTTCAGGGTTACGCTTGCTCGGAGAGTTCAATACGGGGGCAAGCATCGAGGTAAGCCGTTGCTCCACAGGACGGAGGTAAATTAACCCTGCGCTTGCTTAACTCGCTGGTGAGAATAAACCGGAGAGATCAATCGTTTTTCGGCGCGTTAACTCCGTGCTCGGGGTTAAAATTTACTTCACGCTGCAAGAAAATAGTTGAAAATTTGCACCTGCCGAAGACCAGGGTTAAGCACGGAGGTAAGCAGAGAACAGCTTGATTATTGGCCAAAAAGGCCGCAAAGCAGATTGCAGATATGCCACGGTTGATTTCAATGGATGAATGTGGTCCAGGGTTTCTTGGAATCCAACAGCATTTCGTTGGAATCAAAGGGCGGTTTCCGTGTCCCAAACAAGTTTCGCCCTTTGCTGAATCTTGTCGAAAAGGCGTTACTTGTTTGTTGTTTCGTTGGGAAAATACTTTCACAAATTGGTGAAGATTTTTACAGCATGCGTGCGGAGAGAGTTCCTCTGCAATGGAAGGAATTAACTTTGCGTTAATAATCCAGAACGTTGAGCTGCGGTGCAGCCGTTTAGGTGTTTCGGCGAACTCTTGACGTGTTAATGGAAAAATTCAATTCGGATTTCCGAATGAACCACTGAGATACATTGCAAAAATATGGTTAGGCCACGTTTGCAGCATTCCATTCGTCGCAACAGGGCACTGACAGCAGGTTTGTCAACGCATTTGGGGAGCAGAGCCCCAGATTTTTATAATTTCAGCAAACAGCTGTGGAACGGTCAAGCAAAATTAAGTTCGGCGAGTTCTCTGGAATGTCATTCCTGTGTTACAGGGGTTGCAGGAGCGATCGATTGCATCTCATGTTCGAATTCAGTGCTCCTCCTGGCTGAGATGTAGGTACCTACAGGAAAACCCGAAAGGCCTCTCCTCACTGGGTGTCGAATATTTGTGATTGTCATCTGTGATTGTCACTGAAAATCATCAGCAAAACGTTCACCAGAATCCGGAACATAGTTTTAGGATTCCTCGATTCGGCCCAATCATGAGTCAACAATTTGGAACTGTCAGCATTGCAACGATATTTCGAAAGTTGAAATTTGGGTGGTTCCTCGGCAATGCCCTTGCTGAATCCTCAGGAACCTCATGAAATAGATTATATACAGGGTAGCCCAAATGTCCCTGGCCATAGGAAAAACGCAAATTTGTCGTTTTTTTTCATATTTTTGATCTGAAACTTTTTCTGACTCTGACATCGGATGTCAAGGCTTTGTTCGGAAATTTTATACCGAATAAAGTGGTGTCATCCGTGGTGGGAGTTAGAAAAAGTCACAAATCACAAAATTTGATAAAAACAGTTAATTTAATTTTTTTATATGGCCAAAACCTTTGGGCATCCCTGAATATGCGCATGGTGTTCCGATTCCTTCTTGCCAACCGTGGACAGAGCAAGAACGAGTTTTAGATTCCAAGATTTGATAAAAACGCCAAATTTACGTTTTTCCTATGGCCAGGGACATTTGGGCTACCCTGTACGTATAATTTATAACCGATCTCATATCTCAAAACGAAACTGCATCAAAAGAACAAATTGCGTTCTGGAATTATTGAATGACTTGAGAGGAAGTTTCAAATTTTGTGCCTAGAGTTGCGTTTTATCCTCGCTGCTGCGCCAAAGGTGCTTTAGAGTGTGCTGTCCAGTGCAATTTCGAATTTCAAAAAAGAAAATTCAGGAAATTGGTTCCAAGAAGATATGCGACCAAATCACAGCATAATTGAAGACCAGCGAAATCCTGGCGAGTTTCAAATCGTCATTGTGTCATTGATTTCCGACGCAGTCCTATCCCCTTTTTGGTGAGTGTGTGTTTCGTCTGAAGAAATTCAACATAAAAAACATTCATGACAGATTATGATCCGACGCCCCAATTTTCTGACAAGAAAACACAATCTGGGCAACAATTCATGGCCACTTTTTCAACTTCACCTGCATTGAGTGTATCGTCAAGCAAGCAACACAATAATTGTGTTACCCTGGTATGGACATGGGTTTGGGCTTCGGATTTGCGGCCAATGTCGATTTTCTATAACAAAAGAAGGCACCACGGTATTCGTATTTTTCCACCCCGAAAAGATCTCCGAAAATATCTGAAATAATGGATGCAGCTTCCATTTTTAACGAAACATCATTGAGAAAATTCAGAAGACCAGACAATGCAACACTTGTCTTCTCCCTGGCTGACAATACGCTGAAATCAGTTGTCTGAAAATTAACTCAGCTGCTTTTCTATCGAATTAATGTGAAGGGACTTTTGGTGATTCGGGCCGATTTTTTCATCTTCCCAGACATACCGTTCAGGATGTATTTCTCAAATCACGGATAGTTCTCAAACCCTTCAGCAGGGCGCTCGCTGACCGCACGGGTCTCTGCTGCACGAGCTCGCACATCATCAGATGGCGCTTTTCTTTCCTGTTTACGTCATTGACCGTTTTCCGCCAATCACAGGACAGAGGTAGTTACCTGCATGCTGTGCTCTTTGTACCGACTCACCGCGCAATTTGCCTCCATGCTGCGGGGCAGCGCTAATCCGGAGCATGAGAGTAGCGTTAACCCTATGGTTACCCCCGTATTGAACTCACCGATTTGGCTACCTCCGTTCTTGCCTCCGATATCGGAGGCAAGTACCCCGTTGCTATTTTACTCCTCTGGGTCAAGTTAACCCCGTATTGATCTCTCCACTGTTATAAGTATTAGAATCACGTTGCTTCAGCTAAACGCTAAATCTCAAGTTGATCGCGTTCAACGCAGCTTTTGGCGAACAAAAATCAATCAGAATTGTCATAAAAGTCGCCGCCCTCTTTACTTCCATTCTTCTCTAATCTTGAAGCGCGATAGTTGCATCCATGAATGGCAAAATTGAAATGGGTCTTGATATATCAACGTTGCAATTGCAATCATTTGCACTATATCCTATTGATAATTTGACCTGACCATCCAATTGGATAATTCAATATCTTCGACGATTGTCGTTTGATCCTACTTTTTGTTTCCGTTTAAAATTTGACCAGTTTTTCACTCATGTTCAATGCGGTTTTTGCAGGCACCCACTCAAATCGTGCGGCGAACAGTCGCCAATTCTCCAACTTCCACCTGTCGGGTATAAAATTCATGGGTTAGCCCTCTTCTGGATTTGTGCAGTGCCTCCCGAGTGTTTCTGGGCAGTGCCAAAATGCACGAAACAGGATTGAAGAAAAGAGGAAAAGGCAAAGGAAAATGAACGGAGAGTCGCGGTGCACCACCACCACCCACAAAGCGTCAAATATGCATCTGCCCGTCAAAGGTGCTCAAACAAAGACGTTCATCATGAACTCGAGGTCCATCAATTCCATATGCGCAAAGCGCAACAAAACGCATGACTTTCCATTGCCGCATCGACAGTTTCTTGCTTCGGACTCT
>JASGXE010012602.1:0-13962 GCA_030068105.1 Sinentomon sp. SZTP_YWyxl
CCTCCGTTCTGCCGTTGAGGGTTTGCAGCCCACAAATTGCCGAATGGCAGGCAACAAACGATTCTGCCACTTTTTGGTCATTGCGGGCAAAAACCCCCGCCTGCCGCAAGTCTGTCCTGTCCCGAATAAGGTTGGAATGAAATGGCGCGAAATTTCGCGGACACCTCAAGGAGTTGGCGAAACTTCACAATCGTGTGGAACGTCAGGGGCGTTTACCAGCCTCACAGGCGCGCGGATATCAGGCGCGCGGATATTATATTAAGCGGCGGGTTGACTACAGCAACAGGCGTCCACCGACCAATCAACAGGTAGGGGCAGGGTCAAGTTTGGCTGGCTTTGTGTGTAAAAATAGAAGGATATGCGTTAGTTACGTCCTTGAAGTAGTTGCACAAAAAAGAAGCTTGCCCCTTTTGGAAGGAATCCGACATCTCAGACACCTGGTGGTGGCCACAAAAACGTCGATTTTGTTGCGGCTCGTTACTGAATAATTGCGCGAATCTGGACCGCAACAGACAAAAAAAAAGAAACAAAAAAAAAATCAAAGAAGAAAGGAATCGGTATAAAACGAAACATGAATTGAAACTGCTTCTGTCTCTGCCGCACAGACTGCATAATACATCACTGATCTTTATCGTTGAAAAATGATTGCTCGATTTTGATATGCATCGAAAAGTCGCAACGATTTTGACGGGTCCGATTTTGATGACTCGGTGTCGCGTTTTCCGCAGCAAAGCGGGAATCTCATGCTCGCTTTTGCAAAGCCCGATTTTTTGCGATATGGGCGGCTTTGCTTGACGGAGGTGTCAACGGAAGTCAAGAAAACCTGGTGATATTCAGGCGAAATTCACCACCGAGTTTTCCACTGGGCCATTCTCTCCGCTATCAGGGTTTTAATTTATTTGGAGGGTTTTTGGAGGTTTTTTGGAGGGTTTTGGGGGGTCTATATGCTGTACCATGCTGGATTAATGAATGCTCAAAGTTGTGGGTTAGGCAAATTTCTGTCAGCACAAAAAATGCCTTGGTTGTTTTCGCCGAGCACGAAAGAATTCTCAGGGGTGTTATCGCCTCGGAATTTTACGAGAGCTAAAAGTTATTTGAAACATCGCATTGCACAACCATGAGGTGCATTTTTACGCAACACTTCGTTCATGTGGAGTCGCAGAGTTTTGATAAGAAATAGCCAGATTTCGGCTGGCGTGATCATCGACTGATGGTGCGCCATATGATTCTCTGTTACCAAATCTAACTGTCTTCGGTATCTGTCACTTGATTTTATTCTGACGGTAATTACATCCACGACATTCATCACGAAAAATTATTACAGGTGCGCGACACTTTTCTGAAATTGTCACTCACCCATGCGAAATGCATGCGGGCCCTGTGCTGACGCTCGTTTACGCAGGGGTGCGGGCCGGGACGGTTGCGGTGGCGGTGGTGCGGGCCTTTGACGGCCGTTGCGTTGCGTTCCGTTGTTGCCAACTCAACTCGTCAAACTGGTCGTCAGCGAAGGATCGATCGTCTGCGGATGACTGATTTGAGTCTTGTCTCCCTCCGGAGTGGCTTCGAGTGGCTGAATTCCTTCGACATGCCTCACCAACTCTCGAAAACGCGACAATCTGGACTGAGACTTCCGAATCCGGATGCATATTTGGAACATTGGTTCTGAATGAGGAGTTGTCTATTACTCTGTTTGCCCAAGGAAATTTTCAGCCGCAAATATGGGGTATTTGAGCTCTTTCAGCATGCACAAAATATTGCAGAAGCTGTTCTGCATTCTGATGTTGTTCTGCTTTT
The DNA here is from genome assembly GCA_030068105.1 of Sinentomon sp. SZTP_YWyxl. Taxonomy (NCBI): domain Eukaryota; kingdom Metazoa; phylum Arthropoda; class Protura; order Sinentomata; family Sinentomidae; genus Sinentomon; species Sinentomon sp. SZTP_YWyxl. The sequence continues at coordinate 1,795 of JASGXE010012602.1, forward strand.
GAAATTGTGCTGCAGTTTGACGTTGTTCCAACCTTACGGAAAAGATCATGATTTTTCCACGGAAAATCCTTGATGTTTTGGAGCCATGACTATCATGGTTTATCCATGCTTTTTCCACAGAACATCCCTGCCATTACCATGATTTTTCTATGGATCATGTGAGCCCCATGGAAAAAGCATGGAAATGGCAAGGATGTTTCATGGAAAAAGCATGGCTCCAAAACCTCAAGGATTTTCCATGGAAAAATCATGATCTTTTCCGTAAGATTTTTTCTTAGATCTTTCCGTAAGATTTTCCGTAAGATCTTTCAGTAAGATTTTCCGAAGAACAACGTTAAACTGCAGAACAGCTTTACACTGCAGAACGACTTTTTACTGAAAAACAGCTTGAAACTGTAGAACAGTGAAAACTATGCAGAAAAGCTTTAAACGTTTAAAGCTTTTCTGCAGTTTTCACTGTTCTACAGTTTCAAGCTGTTTTTCAGTAAAAAGTCGTTCTGCAGTGTAAAGCTGTTCTGCAGTTTAACGTTGTTCTGCAGTTTTAAGTTCTCCTGAAGTTTAAATTTGTTCGGCAGTTTAAGCTTTCTCTGCAGATTGAAGCTATAGTTTAAAGATATTCTGCATTTTGGAGCTTTCTGCAGTTTGAAGATGTTCTGCAGTTCAAATCTGTTCCTGAAGCTGTTCCGCAGTTTGATGCTGTTCTGCAGCAGAAGACTGTTTATTTGGAATCTCCACTATACTTGATCCCAATGATTATTTTTCTATGGTGATCGTCGCTCTGCGTGGGATTACTTGCCTTGCAAAGGAAGTTATATACTTTTTGATGGTTCATGGTTGCCCACGATTATTGATTGTGATCGGTGAGCTGCGATCATCTTTTTGGCTCAAAAGTCTTTAATTTATGATCACCAAAAGTGACGTTTGACAACCTTTGTGAGACGAAAGGTGCACAAAAGGTGATAAATGCCGCAAAATGCGGACAAAGAAAAGGTAACATCTGTGAGCCCCGTTCGGAGCCCCGCAGAGCGTTCTGTGCATGATTCGAACCCCGTCTCGGATGGCTTTGGAGTTTGGAGGAAGCGCAATCTCGCTATTCGAACCGACAAAAAGATGTTCATTTTGGCACATTTTATTGACATTATGGGAGATCAGATGCAATGGGCTGGCAATTCCTGCGCAATTTTTGAGTAATTTTTTTTGAGTTTTTTGAGCAATTTTTGAGCAATTTTTGAGTTAATGTTGCTCATTTGATTTTTTTATCATTTTTTTCATGTTGACTCAAACTCCTGCAGTTTCGGTCTCATATCCAACTGAATGATGTCAGACAATCATTCGGGATTCGATTTATGTGGTAGGTATTTAATTGGCACATTTTTTGCAGCGGTAAAACTTCCGAAGGTACCAACCCCTGCGACCTGATTACATGTTGAGTAAACCCAATTTCGTGGAAGATATTTTGGTTATTTATGCATTTTTGGTTATTTACTTATTCATTTAAAGATATATCAAATCCCGACCAATTTTCCATTTCCGGACACCCATTGCTTGCTGTCAACCTACCTCTTGTACTCTGCCGAGTACTTGCTGACCACATATCAGAAAAACGTCACCGAAATTTGCTTTTCAATGTGCATTCAGGGATACGGAAGTCAGGGATATGATTTCAGTCAGGGATATGATTGGGTCAAGGAAATGATTTCAATTTTTGGTCAGGGATATGATTTTATTTTTTTGGTCAGGGATATGATTTTAATTTTCAGTCATGATTTTCGTTTCCATTCAGGGACATGATTTTAGTCAGGGATATGATTTTGTCAGTGATTGATTTTAGTTATCAGTCAGGGATATGATTGGTCAGGGATATGATTTCTACATCCAGGGATATTGTTCTAATTTTCAATGATTTCATTCAGGGATATGATTTGGCCGGGGATTGACTTTAATTTTCAGTCAGGGATGTGATTTGGCCACGGATGTGATCTTAATTTTCAGTCAGGGATAGATTTTAAATTTCAGTCAGGGACATGATTTCAGTCTGGGATATGATTTGGCCGGAGATTGACTTTAATTTTCAGTCAGGGATGTGATTTGGCCACGGATATGATCTTAATTTTCAGTCAGGGACAGATTTTAAATTTCAGTCAGGGACATGATTTCAGTCCGGGATATGATTTGGCCGGGGATTGACTTTAATTTTTAGTCAGGGATGTGATTTGGCCACGGATATGATCTTAATTTTCAGTCAGGGACAGATTTTAAATTTCAGTCAGGGACATGATTTCAGTCTGGGATATGATTTGGTAAGGGATTGATTTTAATTTTCAGTCATGGATGTGATTTGGTCAGAAGTATAATTTTACTTTTCAGTCAGGGACATGATTTCAGTTAGGGATATATATGCTTTGGTCAGTGATTGATTTTATGAAGCAGTTGTTGTAATGTCGGCAGCAAATGAAGCAGTTGTTGCAATGTCGGCTGGAGTGTCTCGTAACACATTTTCTCCAGAAGTGGTATCTCTTCCTAGCTCTCTCAGTTTGGGCTCAGAAAAACAGGTGAAAAAGCAGAATCCGGTCGCACGGGCAAATGCTGAGGCGTCGACTATTTTTCCCCAAATGAAGACTGCTATCCATAATCAATTCAAAAAAACGCCGGTGTTGAAAATCCTCCTTTCTAATTTTCGGAGCTTAAAGAACAAGGTGGCTCAATTTAATACTTTGCTTGAGTTGCAAAAAGCTGACGTCATCGTTGGTGTTGAAAGTTGGTTATCTCCGGAAATAAGGGATTCGGAAATTTTCCCTGCTGACCTAACTATCCATAGAAGAGACCGCTCTAGTGGTGTTGCTGGAGGAATTTTCGTGGCCGTTAACTCCAGCTTAAATTGCACTGTTATCTTTGCTCACCCTATTTACGAGTTTTTTCTTTGTCTTATTTCGTCTCTTGATGGTTCAGTCAATTTCTATCTTGTTGTTATATATCGACCTCATTCTGTCAATTCTGCCATATTCAGTGCACTTGACGACTGCTTAAACAATTTTAATTTTCTGGAACGTGCTCGAAAGCCACTGCTTGTTTTGGGGGATCTAAATTTGCCGAGCATAAATTGGAAAGAATGGAAAGTAGGCACAAATCCTCTTTATGGGCTCGAGCTAAATTCGTCCGCTCTCTCATTTGCTTCTAAGTATAATCTGCAGCAATTCACTGTTTCCCCCACTCGGGCTAATAACCTGCTTGATGTATCCCTCATCCGGCCGCCAGAAATCTGCCTCAATTCAACTGTTGAAGACGGCATTTCTGACCACAGGCTGGTTTTGTTGGAACTCAACTTTGCAAAGCCCGTGACAAAACAACCGGTCAAATCTGTTTGGCTTTTTGACCAAGTCAACCTTAACACTTTGTCGAGTTTTCTTCTGGCCAAGTTGACAATTTTTTTCTTGCTCATTCCAGGTGCAAGCCTAGTGTTGATGATCTTTGGGAGTCCTTTTTCAAAATTGCTAGAGAGGCAATGGAAATTTGTGTCCCGAAGAAAAATGTGCGTTCAACGCCCAACCACCTTGGTTTTCGAAGGAGCTTCGTTTTTCAAAACAAAAACTGAGAAGGCTCTTTCGCCGAAGGGAGAGTTCAGGCGTTTGTGCCACTGCTTATAAAACGGCATTAAAATCCTATAATTCGCAAAAGCATTCTGCATTAGAAAGTTATCTTGGCTTCTTTCTTGCAGGGAATAGAGCAGGATTAAGGAAATTTTGGAATTACAACAAGACTGTTAAATCCACTGCAAAAAACCTCCCTTCTTTGCTAAGAAAAAATGAGGACCCAACCTCTCTGGTGGCTGATGCTGCTGGAAAAGCAAATCTTCTAAATCAACTTTTGCCAAAGTGTTTAATAAGTCCTCATTTCTTGTACCTTCTCTAATGATGTATGTAATCCTTGTCTGTGTCTGCACCTATTATTACGGAAACTTTATATTAATCGTATTCATAGGATGAAATCAAAAATTTCTGAAGGTGATGACTTTATCACATCCAGGTTTCTGAAGCTGTTACCCTCAGTATCAGCAAATTTTGCTGCTAATTTTCCAAGCTTGCTTAGATTTTGGGAACATTCCAACCGCTTGGAAGAGATCAGTTATTGTGCCAGTATTCAAGAAGGGCAAAAAATCTGATCCGTCAAAATTACCGCCCCATAAGTCTGCTAAGTACATGTTCCAAGAACCTTGATTTTTTGATCGCAGCACGCATCCGTGAATTTCTTGAATCTGGGAATTTACTTTTCTCTGCTCAACATGGGTTTAGGGCTGACTACTCTTGTACAACTCAGCTTGCGGCCTTTAAACAGGAAGTCTCGTTAGCATTGGTTTGGTTAACAAATTGACGATGTTGACATTGATTTGTCCAAGGCAATTGACAAAGTGGACCATAAGCTGCTCATTTTTAAACTGGCCAGACTAAAAATTGATCCTTGTATTGTCAGTTGGGTGCGTGGCTATCTTTCAAACAGGGTGCAGTTGGTCCGGGTGGACGGGCAATTGTCTGACCCTGTCCTAGTAACTTCTGGAGTCCTCAAGGCAGATCCTAGGGCCGTTGTTATTTATAATTTTTATTAATGAATTACCAGTTTTATAAATTGCAAAATTCGTTTTTCGCAGATGATTGCCTATTGTACTCTAAAGTTGACTATTTATCTGACTGCCTGGAATTCAAGCTGACATAGATGCTATCTCTGCGTGGTGCACTTCTACGGGCATGGAAATCAGTGTTCAAAAATGTAATACTATTCTTTTTCTACCAAGAAGTCTCAACTAGATGTCAAATATTCTTTGTGGCTTTCCATTGGCAAAATGCTCTGAGATAACTTACCTTGGTGTTGTTCTTGAGAGTAAACTAAATGGCAGCCTCACCTTGCTCGCCACAGCAGCAAAGGCTAATTCCGCCCTTTATTCATATAAAAACGGAACTTTAGGAAATGCCCTGCAAAATTCGAGAGCTTGCGTATAAATTCTTGTTCTCCAAACAATGGAGTATGCATATCCTGCTTGGGATCCTTTACTCGCAGTCAACAACACATTTTGGAGTCTGTCCAGCGCCGCGCCGTGCGTTTGTTATGGCTGACTACAAGCGCACGAGCAGTGTTTCTGAAATGATGCTTTCCTCGGCTGGAAAACCCTGGCCATCCGAAGAAAAATTTCCAGGTTGACTGCTTTGCTATACTTGTGTCGTACGTTGGAGGGTGTGGGGCGAGTTTTTGGACAGAACAGCCCACCCGCAATGATCATGCCTACAAAATAAAGCTGTTGAGTTTCAAAAGGGATGTGGGAATATATTCCTTCATGACCAGAGCAGTAACTGAGTGGAACCAGTGGCCTGAGTCATTTTTAATCTTCCCCTCATTGCCCCGATCTTTCATCACCGTCTCGCTATATCTTTTTGATGAATCTTTTGAAATGTTTGTGTTGTTATTTTTATGATTCTTGAAGTTGACATACATCTTTTGTACTCGTTTTGATAAGGGGTTCGCCCCCAAAAATAAAATAAATAAACAATTCAATTCAATTCAATTAATTTTCAGTCAGGAATATGATTTTAATTTTCAGTAAGGGAAATTTTATTTTCAACCAGGGACATGATTTCAATCATGGGTATATGAGTTTGTCAGGGATATGAATTCATAAATTTTCAGCCAGGGGTATAATTTTAGTAGCAAAGGTATTGAGACGCAGGATGGTATAGAGAAATCAATAACAGACAACGCACCTACAGCAAATGCATAAAAATTCGTTCCCTGCGCGAAAAAAACGATTTTCTGTCAACACTTTTATACGTCAACCGAATAGACAGCTGATCATGTCGGATTCCCCTTGCTAAACGCTGAAAATGTACAGTTTTCAGTTGAAAAGAAATCGAAACCGAATGGTTGGCACACGCTGAAAAAATTATCTGGTGCCATTGACATGCTGCTGGATTTGGATGCCGCATGCACTCGTCTTTATGGCTCTTTTTGAAAAAAGTCATTTTGCATGTGGAAATGGTCGCGACAGTCAAGATATAAAATCTCCAACTTTCCAAATATGAGTGGCGAATTGCAATCAGGCGATGTCGAAGGTAAATTACCCACACTTCCAGTGATGGTTGGTCATGCAGTCCAAATATGAGTGGCGAATTGCAATCAGGCGATGTCGAAGGTAAATTACCCACACTTCCAGTGATGGTTGGTCATGCAGTCCAAATATGAGTGGCGAATTGCAATCAGGCGATGTCGAAGGTAAATTACCCACACTTCCAGTGATGGTTGGTCATGCAGTCCAAATATGAGTGGCGAATTGCAATCAGGCGATGTCGAAGGTAAATTACCCACACTTCCAGTGATGGTTGGTCACGAAGTTTTCCGGTCGTTTTTTTCTTCCTATATTTCAGAATATTTTGCACTTTTGTGGGAAAATTGTTTGCTGCAGTGGATGAATTCAGGATTTCAGTGACATGATCTACTGCAACCTTTCTTTTTTACAGTTTTCATTGACAGGGCCTTCTGAAATATCTGTTTTCAAAAGAGATCGATGAAGGGCCGACCGAAATCTGTTGTCACAGATTCCAAATGCCGGATCTACTGAAATCTATTTTGACAGATTGTCAAAGAAAAAATGTGGGAGAGGGCAACGGGGCTCAAAGTGAGGCCAAGTTTGATTGAGGAAGGGGGAGCAGAGGTAATGGCTCTTGGGGCTCAAGGGGTGCTGCCTTGGCAAAAAGTGGTTAGAACAACGAAATGCGGGTAAAATGAACTAATCAAAGCAGTAAAATTCGAAGTTCCATTTCGTTGTTGTAATTGTCTTTGTCGCCCACCGTCGTCTTTTGCATAATGTCACCTTCTTGCTCGGGGGACACATCTTCCGTTAGCACAGTTATCTCGTCAAAAGTCTCATGACTACTGAACATCTTTGTTTCAATGCCGAAGATTTTCAAGTTCACAGAAATTTTGACGAGATAACTGTGATAACGGAAGATGTGTCCCCCGAGCAAGAAGGTGACATTAAGATGGAAGTGGCATAAGGCCTACCGAAATCTGTTTTAACAGATTTTAGCAGATTTTTCTGTTTCAGATTCTGTTTTTTACAGATTTTAGTGATTGGGTCCGCTGAATCTGTTTCAACAGATTTCGTGATGGGGTCCACTGAATCTGTTTTGAAATCTGATTTTGCAGACTTTATGATGATTGGGCGAACTGAAATCTATTTTTCTTATTATTTTTCGTCATTCTGTTCCGCGGGCTGTTGCAGCTGGAAGGCGTTATTTTTCTTGTCATTTTGCGACTGGGGCAATAAATCCAGTTCCCTCAAAAAAGCAAAAAAAAAAAAAAAAAAAAGACGGCCGACTTTGACTTGTTTGACTGACATAATTTATTGCGTCACATTGTGCGACAGGCTTCTCCTTCTTTCTATGAAACGCCTTCAAAAATCCGGGCATTGCCAGATCGTTCCTGCCGCACCGCCTGGGGCGCGTCCCGTTCCCCGCGCCCCGCACCCCGCGCCCAACCGCGGGGTGCGGGGAGCTCCAAGGCCTTCCTTTTGGCTTTTGTGCCTGTCTGCGTGGCATTTGGCGCAAATCTGACAAACCGTAAATTTCAGCAACCGCACTGACGTGACGGATGGATATGGGTGACACGTTATTATATAGTTGCAGGACAGGAGGGATGGGGACTGGAACGCCCTCTCCCCTCTCCTACCCCCTCTGCCGGAATAGTACGAACTTTATCGTCGACCTGACAGGTTGCATAAATCACAGTGAGAGCGCATAAAAGGACAAGGCTGCGTGCGATAAGCTGTTGCGACCGTATTCGAGACCCTTGTCATCTTCGCAGGGCCATGCCCCCGCGGGAACAAATCGCCTCCCATTCACACCACAAACGCTGCGTCTCAGATGCCTGCGGGAACAAAGCAAGGCTTTCCTGGGGGCTACTGCTGGAGCAGGGAAAAAATGGAAATGCCTTGGACACATACGTACATCGGCACAAATGGCTTGGAATACCAAAAACACGAATATCCGATGCATTATTGAAGGATGCCAGATCCCTTTTGTTTAATAGCGCTGATTTATTGCTGGACGCGTTTTCTGCTTTTTTTTTGTGTTATTTATATGTATATATCAACGTGTTTATACAGGGTGTCCGTAAATGCACCAGAAAAACCATACCCGGTTGTCGCTGAGGTCATTCTGAGTAGAAAATGTTGAATAACCTTTTTTCTTTTGATCCTTCGTTTGGGAGCCAGTGGTCTTTAAAACTATTTGCAAAGTACCCACAGTGTTTAAAAAAGCTCTTACTCCGACGAAACCTTTCGTCTCCCATTTGTTCTCAACTCTTTTGAGGTTTCCATGACAAGCGTTATTGGTCATGTTTGATGAGCAGAAGTGTTAAAATTGTTTTTGCTTTCGTGAGGCACAATACCAAATTCCCGCAAATGATAATTTTTTGGCATTGTGTAAGCCGTGTTTTTTCGGATGAGCGCCGAAGAGAAGAGAAAGATGAGCGCCGCAGAAGTCACCGGAGAGAGAAAAGTTATTTTGGATCAACAGCTCATCATGGCCTCACCAACAGCCGGGTATGGCCTTCCTGCTGCTTTTTTGGGACACCCTGCATCCATGGCAAGCATTTTGGATTTTGATTCAGGCTTTTTCGCTTTTATTTCGGGTGCGCTCATCTCAAAACGGCTGTTGTGGTCTGGTGTTGATGGCGATAAATGGGGCCATCCAGCCCAGCGCATGCATGGCTCGCCATCACCAGTCAGGAGAAGGGACATCCACAGCAAAACGTCAGATGTCGAATCTTGCCTTTGCGCTGATTTGCGGAATCTGGAATCTAATCACGATCGCACGTGCATCCAGTTTGTCCCACCCCACCTGCCATCACCTTCCGGTCGGCCCGGTGACAGGGACAGGACGGACTGAGACAGAATTGGACTGAAGAGAACACTTGTCCATTTTTCGCGGCGGATTTTTTCCATTTCCCGGGTAGGACAGGTAAACCCTATCCTGCCTCCATATGCCAAAATTCCATCCAAAACTGTACCTTTGTCCAATTCTATACCTCAGTCCACTTCTGCCTCAGTCCTTTCTGTCCCAGATCCCGCGATCCTTCCGGTCTTCTCAGCAAATTTTTGTCAATCTTTTGACAAAAAAATTTTGAAAAAAAATTTTCAAATTTTTTTGAGAAGAGGTTGACAAAAATAAACAGGTGGACACCACAGCAAGCAACAGGCAGTGAGGGTAAGGTTATTTAGTCAAGAAAAAGGAAAGGAAAAACTTAAATCACGTCCCGGAAGCCAGTTTACAAACCCTGCCGCGATTTTAGATGGCAGGCTGGGGCCCCCACCGAGCATTGTTTTTGCCGAGAGGGGACAGGGTTAGGTCAGGTTCAGATAGCCTTAGTAGGAAAAAAATTATTTTTCTTTCTTGCGGAAACAGGGCCCCAATCGAGCATTCTTGCACAAAACGCCATCTGCCACCAAAAGTCGCAGCAGGGTTTCTAACGCAGCTTCGCTTTCAGCTCTCAGCATGCAAAGAGAGTGGCGAGACAACTCGACGCACATTACATTGAGGGACCAGGACACACAATCGGCAATTGTGGAACATTTTTATCGCAGTTTTTCTTTCTTTCTTCTTTTGTCCAGCCCCCTTTCGTCAACAGCAGCCAGGCAGAATGATGCAGGACAAAATAGATGGCACTTTTTCAAGGAATTTTTATTGAGCACAGCAGCATTTTTGATGTTTCTCTTTGGAACTCAATCAATGATAAACGACCGTGTCATTAGCGTTTCGTTTTTTTTTTTGGGCAAAATCATATTGAAAAGAGTATAGCGAGGATCTCCAAAACCTGCCTCTTGCGACCGATCTGAATTGACTGGGTCTGATTTGGCCGCAGTTGGTCTGATGCACACCGCCCAATGAGAAAAAGTTGAAAAACTGTCACTTTTTGAGTGCATTGCACCAAATGGTGCATAAAATGCACAAAAATGCATATCTAGAAACAATTGTGCATCATCAAGTGGTGTTAATTTAAAAAAATTGACGCCACTTGGAAATGCATAGAGCTGTTTTCATGCATTTTTCCACAATAAACACCACTGGTGTTTATTGCGATGTTCATTACCGCAAAGTGGTGTTGATTGTGTGAAAATGCACAGAAATTATAGGGATTTTGCGCGCATTACGAAATGGTGTAAAGTTCTGAAAAATCCTGCCATTTTCCAATAAAAATGTTATTCTGTGCAAGCTCATGACAAATTGGCCTAATTCAGTAATTTCAGTAATTTTTTTCGGAAATTCAGTAATCGCGCTACACCGCAAGCATGCTGAAAAAGGGCCGTTCTTGTGACAATGCCCTGGAAGAATCAAAATGCCTGCGAAGGTCGACCGGTGCTGCCGGCTGGCGGCGGCTCTTCGGCAGTTTGTTTTCAGTTTTTGCCCCTGAGTTCCCACCTCGACGCAAAACGTCTCACTCCTCTCCGGTCGTGTTGCGGCGCACTTTTGCCATTGCAGCGCCATGGAAAAAACCGAGTTTCGCTGCAGGGGCAAACTCCGCTCCGCAGACCGATCAGCGCGAATTGTGCAATGAGACGCTGGGATGGAGGGGGACTGTTTCGCCCACTCCCAGTTGGTCTCACTGCCACTTTGCACACATTGTGTTGATTGGTCCAATTTCGCGCTTCTGTGTATTTTTGCTGTGCTTTTCGCGATGTGTGCAAAGGAGTTTTGCCAGCGCTTTGAGTTCAGAATTTTAACGAGCATTTTTTAATTTTGTCGTTTTTTTTTGAAGGTCGATGTTTTTGGAGATACCGCGATGAAAAAGTCACAGAAACAATAACAATAATAACGACTCCCTTCATGCAAGTACCAACATTGGATCATGGGAGCCATAATTGTTCCTGGGACTGTTCTATACCTGTTACCCTCCGTATTCCGAGTGCAGAGTTGGCATGGAATTAAAGTGCGGAAGTGAAAAGAGATTGTAGTGGAAAGATTTTCTGCGGGAGAATTTAGGCCTTTAATATCCACATTTTCGGTATTCTAACCGTTTGGTCCTTCTTTGATATGTGACGTGGGGTTACGAGTGCATGACCTGGGTTAATATCCAGAGTAATCATAACCTCAGTTATTATTTGTGACCTGGAGAAAAAGAAATTTGCTATGGGCTAAGGTTTCAGGTCAAAAAACTTAAGAACTTGAAAATATTGTGACCCCGCAGTAGTGTGACCAAAAATTGACCTTTTTGACCTTTGGGCCATTTTTCTGGTGCATTTTTGACTCGGTCTGACCTATTGACATCTCCGTAAAAGGTCAAAAGCCTCCGAAATTGGACATTTGGGCAGACTTTCACATCAATTATTCAAATGAACGCCTATATGATGATTCACGTTTCTGGGGCTTTCCCTGTTCGCGTCGCACAAAGCGTGGATTATGCACACGCATCATGGGATTGGGGGGGGACAGAAGAGTCGCCTCTTGCCGCGATTTCAGGCAGTAATCACCAAAAAATCACCAGAGGACCCATAAATCAGAAATTTGTCAAACGCGATTCCAGTTTGCTGTTCGGCAGTGATCTCATTTCAGTTCAATTTTGATGATATACGGCTCCTATAGATAGATCGCCATACTGCTCTTGATGCCACAGGGATGGAGGGGTTTTGAAGCCGTCCGAACCCCCCCCCACAACCCTTGATTGCCCACCTCGTCTCCCCTTGGGTGCTGACGGGAAGAGGGGCGAGCCCAATTCCTAGTTTGAATGTTTCTTTTGTGAAGCCATGAGAAGACAGGCGTCCATAAATCTCGAAAAGTCCTAGCTGCGCTAGTCCTTAGCGTCCTGATGGGCCGTTACTGTGGAGTGCCATCAACATTATTATCGCTATTATTATTATTATTTTACCGTTGCGTCGTCTTTGCATTGGCATTGCCGAGCGCCCATATATTTTAAGCAAACAGCGCACTGCTGTATATCATTCGAAGTTCGTGAAATAGATCATTTTTAGGCAGCTTCCTAGCAGACGACACTCACATGCGTCTGAATACAACCATAACGGGCCGGGCACACATATACCTATACACAAGCGCGTAATTCAAATAATCTTTTTGGCGCTATTCTGGCCTCTGCTCTGTATGTATGTACTTGGCATTTCCATTGTAGCGACAT
>JASGXE010012603.1:0-25584 GCA_030068105.1 Sinentomon sp. SZTP_YWyxl
GGTGACACATTGCACCTCACCAGCTCTGTCCTTCTCGAATATAATCTCGTCGTATTGGTTTTTTGCCCAGGATTACAACGACCAGAAGAAAGCCAAAAGTGGCATGTACAGGGTGTTGCAAAAAAGCTGTTACAGAAACAGGGGGAATGGGAGATAATGATTTCCATTTGCAAAATACTTGTTACACATATGGAGACGTAATGGAAAGAGGTGATTTCCTTTTGCAAAATACTTGTAACACATATAGGCTCAGATGGGACAACTATGTTCGCTGGTTGTCCCATCTAAGCCAATATGTGTTACAAGTATTTTGCAAAAGGAAATCACCTTCTTCCATTACGTCTCCATATGTGTAACAAGTATTTTGCAAATGGAAATCATCATGTCCCATTCCCCCTGTATGTGTAACAGGTTTTTGCAACGAACTGTAGAGGGTGTTTAAAAAACTGTGCAACTAAACGTGTGAAATTTTCAATTCCCATCTCATCTTTTTGCGCTTCCATCATGATTTCAACTTCCTTACTTGTGGTTAGAGCCCAATTAGATTCTATGAAGTTGGCGCAGCCATGAATGTTTCATGCAATGAGACTGGGGCGTTGATAACTTCTGCATGATGGAGGAAATGTCGGTTGCTGGGAGGACTGACATTGCCACTTGTGCAGTTGCTCAAATTTCCATCATCGCCATAAGACACCTACCAGGTTCACCAAACGTACCTTATCACACCTTGCAGGGACTCTGTTACAAGGACACTTCTATGGGTGCTGGCGCTTTGCGGCTGGAATTCAGGGTTTTGTTGGGCACACCAAGAAAAGAATTTCCACTGTTCTGGAAGCCAGAAGTGGTGCATACAATGCATTTAAAAAACTGCATTGAAAACTATAACAGAATACCCACATGTTTGCCAATGTCCGCAGCATTGCTTTGTTCTCCAAATTCAATGGGATGATAGGAATGTGTATCGGGAGTGGAAGTTCTAATCTGATGGACGAGAAACTGCAGGGATTGAAGCAGCGAGAAAGTTCGGTTGGCACGTCTCGTATTGGTGCACCCTTTTCATTTACTGAGCAAATTGCAAGCTACTTTTTCAATCCAATATTGTGGGTTGCTTCGGTTGTTTCCAGAGCAAACTAAGCCCAATTCGAATGCCCTAAACGGTGCACACTGTCAGAATGCAACATTGATTGTTGTTTTATTGTTATGGCTTGTATGGCATCTGATGTGGCATGAAGTTTTCTGGATGTCGGATATGTTGTGGGAGATGCATGGAAGCCGTGAAGTATTTCGCATTCCTCTGCCAATCCAAATTCAAAGTAGTGGGATGGGGAAACAGAAACCGGAAGGCAAGCTTGCCGATAGTGTAACTGAGTTGAATGGCGGGAACTGAATCCTCGGGAGATGAAGGCTGGTGGGGCTGGTCAAATCTTGCTAGATCCGTGGTCTTGGCATTCCTGGGTCACTACCGGAGCAGATGACACCTAACCTGACTGACAGCGCCCAAAGCGAAGCACAGCAAAGCCAAAAATATTCATCTTTGGGCCATTTTGATGGCATAAAAAGAGTTCAGTTTCGATAGAAGATTTCTGTGAGTCACGCAAGGTTATCATGCATGCATGTGGGACAACAGATGTTTGTTGTCAAATTTAAACATGTGTAACTTCCTGAGAAAGATCATCCAGATAGTTTGTCCGACCAGTTGTGAGAATATCATAAGCTTTCATTCCGCATCATCAGGGTCCTCTGTCTCTGCAGAAAAAAAACAACTGGACATGACAAGCTAGGTGAACTGTGCCATCTACCATCAAGAACAACCCACAAATAAGATAATCCGGAACACACGATCAACAAAAGTTTGAAGAATTGAACATTATTATTAAAATTGAAAAAAAAACGAAATAATGGAATTGATAAATTATTCTCTTCCACGTGGAAGAATTGAAAAAACCAGGCAACGGAAATGGTAATTCGTTGCCAGCTGTTCCCTTGGAGAAATTTATTCCGGCATTTTCTGAAAAAAAAAACATGATAAAGTAATCAATGCATAAGCAGACAAATGGTGGCTTTGCAAACACCTTACAAATGTTTGTCTGTCTAATTAACGGATATGGTGAAAAAATAAACTCGTAAAATTAGATGGCAGAACAGGTGGAACACCACTGCCCCTCAAGGTCATTTCTACCATGCTCAGAGCACGAAACTTGCAAACCCAAGAAGCTGAGTAGGCACTGCGAGGTGGATGTTTCGTGGAACAGGCTGCACTTGGGATGACTGTTCGCCTGGAGACTTGAACCAGAGTGTGAAGCCTGTCAGGAAACCGTGATGGTAGACCACCTCCTGGTATCTTGCAACCAGCTGAACAAAAAGCGCGCCGAGTTTTCAGAGGAAACTGGCTATTTCCAACTAGAACACTCCCGAGATTCTCAGAGGAATTGATGGAAGACCCGGCAAAATTAAGTCGGTGGTGCGCTTCTTGGATTCAGGCGCGGTGGGACCACCAGCCCATACCCCTGGATCCAATTATAAAAGTGAGACCTCTCTGCTCCCAGCAACGTTTTGGCGATGCTAGCTGCTTTGGGAAGAGGAAATGTATGGCCTGCCTTGCTTGCAGAGCCCTCTACACCCAATGAAACTTTTCCAGAATCTCCCTCAGATCCCCACGACCAGGACAAGTGGGGTTCATCTCAGCACCTGCTCCCGTGAAGCGAGGATGAGCATAGTGCCGTGGGTGTGAGGCAAACCGGCCAAAGGATCAGGACATGCTGTTTATTGAGCTCCTGGCACAGTTCACGGCTGGTGTGAGTGGCCTCTGAGTGGGAGACATGGTACCGGAGGGCAGAAGGTCGAACCGCTCCGTGCCGCAGATGGTACCCTTGCCAAGACGCGACAAATGAGTATGGAGCTGGGAAGAGCCCAGAGATGCCTGCGGTGAGTTAGTATGGAAATCGGGAGATTTAGGTGCTTCCCTTGAGGTCTGTGGACAAGACTTCGTATTGCTGGGCAGCTGGAAAAGAGAGAACCTTCGTAACACTCTATCCCCTCTCAGTTCGTAACCTCATCTCTTCCCATTATCCCACATTTTTCACTTAATTTGTATTTGCTACATGTTATATCCCCCAATATCAAGGTTGTTTTTTGTCCCCTTTTATTTTTATTCTGATTTCTTGGAATTCCCGCTGTGTAAATGATCCGGATACACTGCATTTGTGTGACACCCGAACATGGGACACACACAGATCCAGGCGATCTAGTGAGGCGAAAGGCCCAGGGCTCACCTCAGAGACCCCAGTTCATTCCCCCGTGGTGACATAAACTGAAAATGTGTCTCCATTAAACATGCAATAATGGTGAGAACTTGGATTTTTGATGTGGCCAGCAGCTGTATCCAGCAGCTACTCTATTTTATGGCTGCGTGTGCATCTTAGCCGATCCCAACATACAATTCCATGGACTCCACAAAACCATGGACACGTCCATGGTTTTGTGGAGACCATACGGTTCCATACGCCATATGGTCGACAAAGAGAACATCAAAAAACAAAGTATTGTCTGGAAAGGAATTGCCTAACGCATCTGCATTGGGAGCTCTGGTCAATTTGTTTTCCATTGGGTGTATGGGGAGAGAATGGTTCCGGCAAAGTTTTACCATCATTGCAACAACAGTCAACAGATTATTCTAACCAGATCATCCAATGCTTTCTGTATTGCAGCGAGATTTACTGGCAAGATAGAAAATTGAAGGCATAAAATCATTAAAAATACAACTAGCATTGCAACAAAAATACAAGGAGCATTGCCACTGTTGCCACTTTTCGTGGACCATCTACGTCACCAAACCTCTACTTCATTAGTTTTTTGCCTTCCGATCATTCACAGTTGAGGATCACTTTTTAAATCAAGTGTTAAAATGTAACTTTTTCATGTTTTTTTATTTCCATAAAAATTAAATGACAAACTGCATTGCAGGCCAAATTATACTTTGTTTCTGAAATTCGTGGGTAAAACGAAAAGGACATGTTACACAGTGACAAAATTTGCTCCGTCCCCGCATTATCCAGATAATGCGGTGACGTAGACAACCCCAAAGTACCCAAAATTCGCTTTTTGGGGAAGCTCTGGGGCTGATCACGTCGTCAATACTGTCCCATATATTTTGCGAATGAATTCTTCAAGAGAAATTCTGACGAAAACATTCAGTGGTCGCATGTGCTCCAATGCCTAATCTGCTATATGGACTCCCAAAAATTCATCATGGGGAATGGATGGAAATTTCAGGTGCACTATTTTCAGTGATTTTGGTTTTTAGGCTCCCGAAATGGGTTTGGTTTGCATATCGCGAACATGAACTGCCACGTTCGGCCATTTTGAACTAACCATAAAAATCAGGGCAAAACGTTTTTTTCCACCCCAAACTGAAATCTGAAATTTCAACTGAAATCTACACAAATTTACGAAGTAGCTGGTTTGGGGGTTCTCCAGGTACAAAAATGCCAGTGATTCCTGAAAAGATTAACTGATTTCTGATGTCCGCATGTGGGCGTTCACATTCATGCTGTGCAAACCAATTTCAGTAGCCCAGCAACCAAAATACCCAAAATATGCCCTGTCCACAATTTCATGTTCGGGCACGGGACCAAATTTGGCCACTGAATGTTTTCTTTTTTTCCAGAAGAATCAATCATCCATTCGGATCTGAGACGCAATCAGCCCCAGAGCTTCCCCAAAAAGCAAATTTTGGGTGGTCATATGGAACCAGGGCTTAAAGTGGAAAATAAAAAGGGCCGGAGCTCCCTTTTCGGAAAAGGGACCAAGCATTCGAAAAAGGGACCAACAATCTGGGGTACCATTACAGAATATTGCAGGGGGCATTTAAGGGAAGCATCTGGGCTCAGATCCAGTTAGGGGTCTGGGTTTGAGTTCCTGTGGGATTCGAAGGGGCAAAGGTCCTGGTGGGTGGTTGTGAGATCGCCAAAGAGCATGCATGGAATCGACAGACATCTTGAAAAAAATGGGTTTGACTCTCAGAATGGACATGTGTTAAATGTGCAAAAAAGGGACAGAGCTCAGCGCCGGCGTTTCAGTGATGTCGGATGAAAAGGACTGCCGGAGCTCAGCTCCTGCGGCAGCAGGGACGGCCGGAGCTCAGCTCCGGTGCGCTCCGGCACACTTTAAGCCCTGTATGGAACAGTCCTGTCACTTTTTCCCCACGAATTTCCAAACACATTTTTTATTTATCAGAAATTGGGAACCTGGTTGGATTTAAACCTCACCTCCTTGGTAATCATTATCAACATTGCAGCGGAATATCCGACCCTTACACTGAGCTTCCGTACTGCAGAATTTCCATTGTCTTAAGCACACATAATTTTTTCATCTTGACTGAATTCGAATTTTTCTCAAATAAATTTCTCATCCAACGGGTAATTTTCTGATTTTTGTGCAAATTTTCACCTTTTTAATTGGCAATTACTTGTTTGGTGCCAATTCTAGATTTTCCTCATCTCATCCGAAGCAATCCACACTGCCAGGTTCCACCAGGTTACTGTTATATTCGGTTACCCTGCTTTGGGTGTCGACATTCTGGACGTGGTCGATGAATCATGGAATCAAATGTGAAAAATAATCTGCTTCAAACCGTACAATGTGCTTCGATTCATTGACTTTGAGCCTAAATCTCGTAGCAAGACTAGTTTATTTTTTTAAAAAGAGTACTTTCCATCGAATTGATCAGGATCTTACAGTTTGTATCGATTTTCCATGCAACGCAAGCTGCCAAAAAGACTTTTGGGACCATATCTGCGGAATGGGGGTTTGCATCAAATTTGTCAATCGACTCTGTGAACGATATGTGAGGGCCTAAGGAACATGCAGGTGCAGGTAAAAACAATGAAATCATACAGGGTGTCCCGAAAACATTTCGCCAAAATTCGTGGAGATGTTCCTGATGGCTAAACAAATCGATATTTATCAGTGAAAAATTTTGTTCCAGGCCTCCATTTCAATGTAATACCCCCCTCCCAAAGCCCCCCAAAATGGCCCCAATTGCCCCATGGAACCAATCCTGAAAATGTGAAGGTTCTATGGTGAAATCTCACCTGCCCATGAATGGGCCCATTTTGGGGGGGGGGGTATTACATGTAAATGGGGGCCCGGAGCAAAACGTTTTCGTTCTGATTAATATCGATTTGTTTTGTCATCAGGAACATCTGCACAAATTTTGGCGAAATGTTTTTGGGATACCCTGTATGTGGTGCTGTTCCGCTGTTTCTGAGAAGGCCCATGTTGTCGATGTGAATTTTTGTCTTTGGCAGTCATTTGCTGTGCCTTGGCAATGTGGTTGAAAAGGGAAAACGTTTTCCAGTGGATTAAGCTGCAACCTCACCCCTTTAAGCGACTTTAGGCCGAAAAAAGGCCTTCAAGCGACTTTAGGTCCAAAACTTGGACCGACGGGCCCTTCACAGAAACAGTGCTACATTTTGCTATAATTTTAGAAACTCACTTTTGTAGATCTGTAGTTTCTTGTTAGCTGAATTAAGAAACAAAAGTTCAAGAAACAAAAGGATGGAATTAATGCAAAACCAAAAAATCTAAAATCACGGAAATGACTGAGCCAAGGGAACTACAAGAACACAAAGCAGTTCTGGAAGAATTACAATGGATTCAAATTCCATGTAACATGCCATCTTCCTACAACATAAAGAAGGTGCCACATGAAACGAAGGCACATGAAACAACATATACGTTTTGTTTGACGCAAAAATTATCAAAATAGCATGAGGGATTGGTCACCTTCATTCAGTGGCGTAACAAGGTGATCTCGGGCCCCGGGCAAAACGTTTTGGCTGGGCCCCCCCGCAACACAGGACAAGACATATCAAAATGAAATTTCGTGAATCTCACATTTTGTCAGAAAAGTAGAAAATTGACATGTCCTGTGCTGGGGCGGGGTGCAAGGGGGCCCAGCCCAGCAATCCAAAACAGAGACTGTAAAAAGTATGAAAATAGCTTGTACTTACGTTGAAGTCCAACTCTCTTGTTTTGGTCTTCGGGATCCAGGGCCAGTTATCACCCAGCCGGGCGGAAGCTTTTTTCAAAAATCCACATCTGATTTTGTGCGATTGCCAACGCAAAACAAGCATTGTTCGTTTTTGTCGTTTTTCGAAGCAAAATGGAATAAGGATGGTAATATTGCGACGAATTTTGCCCCTTGCATGCGGCTGAGCGACTCCCACACCACGGCCACCAGAGCAGTGGAGTGGAAGGCGACTGAAGGAGTCCCCTATCTGATCCTCGGACTGAATACCCGATCCCCTCACCTCCAGCAGGCAGCATGGCGCCCGTCGTGCGTGACTGATGACTAACTGACCAGTTCCAGTCGTTCACACCCTCCCTCTGATGCCCTGACATAAAAAAGGTCCCCTCTCACACCCTGATAAAAAAAGGTCCCCTCTCACACCCTATAAAAAAGGTCCACTCACGCCCCGATCAAAAAAAGGTCCCCTCTCACACCCCGATCAAAAAAAAAATGTCCCCTCACCTAAAACCCCGATCAAAATAAAAAAGGCTCGTCGTCTGGCCCCACGGACCCTTTGGGCCCCGGGGCAGTGCCCTGCCTGCCCATGCGGTAGTTACGCCCCTACCTTCATTAAGTCCACCCACCGGTTCGAGACTGGTTCCCGTCTCTCTGTTTCCCGCCAATCGATCTCTTCTTCTGGCAAAAATGCAATCATGGCATTAGGTTTGGGTCAAGTGATCTTTTGCATTAACTTTTGATTGACTTGTTTTCCTTAAGTATTGGAGTTTACATTGTTTGCCCTCAGATTGGACCAGTGGACATGAAGAATCTGGTCTTGCTACCTTTGGATGCATCAACCAATTACATTAGAAATAGTTGTGAAAAATTGAAGCAGACTTCTTGAACTCTGCGAGAGGCCTTATGCTTGCGCTTAATACATATGTGTTGCTGCTTTGATGTGAGAAAGGATTGATGTGTGCGAAATGTGGTTCCTTTCCCAATCATAAAAAGCAACAGTGAGTTGGAAATTTCCATCGCCCTGTTCCTCAAAAAAGAAATTCATCGTTAACCGATTGGAAGAAAAAACAAAAAAGCTAAACGGAAAACACGCGGGGATGGAAAATGGCAACTTTACGTGGTGACATCAATGTGCGATTTTTGGCACAAAAAAGTCTCGTTTCTTGGAATGAGACTTTTTGGGTCGAATGAAATTGTGGCCCATAGTAACTGCCAATTCTTGCTTAATGACTTCTTACTTGTTGTAAGTTTGTCCATCAGTTCTCCTATTTCATTCGTCTTGGCCGGTGTCGAATCTGCTTGAACAATGGAATGGAATAAAAAAAATAAAAAGATGACAAAGCTTCATCACAAACTCAAATCTGCTATACACAAATCACTGTACTTTTGAAGCGAATGTGACGTCACAGAACAGGACGGGTCCTTGTTTTGTTCTAAAGCTTCTCTTATTCCTGAAAGCTCAATTCAGAGAATCCTATTTTGGACCCAAAGCGACAATTCGACATGCTCGGAGAAAGATGTCTTCGAGTACAAAATATGGTAGAACTTTCTGACAGGACTTATTTCTCTGTGACATCTGGGTCATGCAGCACTCCACATTACTGTCCACTGCACATCATATGCTCCACAATGGAAAAAGGTGACCTTCCCATGTGCGAAATTGATCCAATTCAAGGTAAGGTTTAACAGACGGAAGCTGCGGCAATTAGGAACAAAAAAGTAACACTGTTATTTGATGATCATTTTGATAATTGTCGCAATGGCTATCGCCACCGGATGATCATTGTTTCACTCACGAGACGTGTGCAGGTCGACGGTCGTGCAAGAAATTGCTAACAAGCCATATGGATCTGGCGACGCCGCCCCATGTCAGCATATTTTGGGTTGTGCGTTTTCCTACTGTTTTTGTCCAACATGATTTTTCTGCAGTGCTATAGTTTATCTGCCCTTCAGGTTCATACGGCCATCATGTGGTTTTTGACTGTCTTCAGCTCAACCTGCAACCTTTTCACAAAAAGTGAACATTATTTCCTGTGATGTGGTCTCAGATACTCACCCTTTAATAAATCTGGCAGTTTCTTCTCACCTGTAGTGTGATTAAAGATATAAAATTATGGAAATTATAAACTGAATTCATTCTTAAATATGAATTGAAGATGATGCTTGACCAAGGGAACTGCAAGCACACCAAACAGTTCGTAATTCCATTCCAACATCCTTTTGCTGAAAGACTTTGGAGAGGATGATGATGATTTTCAAATGTGATGGAAGTTCAAAATTCAAAAAGTTTTGCAAAGAATCATTTGAAGTTTTTTAAAGATTGCGCCTCCAAAGGCGAAAATAATTTTGAAGTATTCCGCTTTTCTAAGCTCACAAATGACTGATGACAGCGACACGAAATGGTTACTGCACAGTAGGGTACTACTTGGTTACCCTGCATCAAGAGTGTCTACCCACTGGTCCGAGACTGATTTCTCTCACACTGGTTCCCATCTCTCCGTTTCCCGCCCATCCATTTCACCTTCTAGCAAAAGTGCAGTGGTGGCATAAGATTGTGACAAGTGATCGTTTTAAAAGAAAATCATGTGCACTTCGAGCTATCGGTACCTAAAATACCAAATGTGGACAGGAAATATGTATTGCCCTTTTTATTCAATGCTGGAAGAGTTTGCAAAATTGGAAACTGAGGGACTGCACGTAACGTAAAATCGCAACCAACGAGATCATGACATTAACATTTCACATGGCGTCCTGCGTCGGTGACGATTATTCATTTCCGTAAAAAATGTCTCATGTACAGGAACCAAGTCAAAGAACGGAAAATCAAACCAACAAGATGATGACATTTCCCACGATGTCGTTGACGTTTTTCGGGAAAAATGTCTCACATTTGGGAACCAATTAGCTTCTAATTAGCTTCTTAATAATAAGCAATAAGCTTCTTACAATCTGCGATGTCCTCTGCCAAACCATCGAGTGCATTTTTTGTCTGGGATTTCAACTCTGCAATAGATAATGACAAAACTCTATGACAACGACAAAAGAATATTTCTCATCAGTATTTTACTCCACAACCTCACTGACAACTCTAACGGCGGAGACACGATGTCCAGGTATAGCGTTATGTCCGACATAGCGCTATACCTGGACATCGTGTCTCCACCGTAAAAGTGCTTAGTATTCAAGAAGAGGAATATTTTAAGAAGAGAAGATTTTATGGGCAAATGGTTTTTCTGGTTTGTGATTCTGCTCATATGTTTGTGCACTAGGGTCATGCAACACTGTTATCTCATGTCACAAGCTCATTTATACCAAAAGAGGACTTGCCTGTAATGCTAAATGCTTCAATACAAGATAAGTTTTAATTATTGGAGAAAGCTACCGCAACAAAAGCCAGCGAGTGTCCTCCAGTGCCTTTTGGTGCCCTCTGGCAGGTGACCATAATTTAACAAAAACTCCGAAATTGTAAAAGGTTTCTAGAGTACCTATTTGCAAGCCATCACAATGCCAGCCCATCAGTAAGTTGCGCTGATCTTCAGCGCACCTGCATCCCCACTGGCAGTCCTGTATTTCAAACGTGCACCTTGTCTTCTGTCACCTGCATTCCCGTTGACAGTCGTGATTTTAAAGTAAAAGTCTGGGAAAAACTATTGTTTTCCAAATCACGAGTACGCTTCTGCATTCTTGGACCTGCATTTATGCACCACATCTTCTGGTCGTTCACAAAGGTTTTGTGGCGGCGGAAAAAGATTACTCATACATGTGTTTTTCCCATTTGATTGTTGCCTCCGAAACTTTTTTTCTTTCTTTTTACTCTTATGCATTTGGTAGAAATTAAAGCGCCAAATTGCAACGGAGCTTTCTAGAGGTGTCAGATTTTGACATTAGTCATGAAAGAGGATCTTTTATTTCTACAGCATGGAGTTTTTGCTAAAATCTCAAGAATGGAATTTTTTTCACATGTGTGGGTAATCTTTTTCAGCCGCCAGTATACAATGCGCAGTTGCTGCCCGAGATTTCCTGAACGATGTGTGTGCTCATTTTGTGCGTGTACATTTTGTGTCAAAAAACCATTTGTTGTGAAAAATAAGAACGTTCTTGGATTTTATCTTCTCCATTCTTGAATTCTGAGAAGTTCCCATAGTTCATTGGACATGACTCTTTGAGGGCAACGAATGTCAATATCTGATGGAACACTGATCTTTGAGGACATAAAAGGAAGTGGTTCTGGATGTTTATTTTTGGAATCCGATATTGATCATTGGATTGGATCTTTACAACTGAATTCTTCAGTCTCTTCAGTCTTCTTTCTCTGGCTTGATCTTTGATTTTGCTGGATCCTATCCAGCTTGCGCGCACTTTCCATTTCTACAACTATTTGTGTCATTCATGTTGTCCTAACTGCTTGACTGTTCAATTGTGAGAAAAAATGGAAGCTGGAAGGCACTGGATCAGCAGTTCAAGGTTTAAAACTTTTGCTTGCCTGCCTTTTACTTTATGTTAAGACTCTGCACTTATTCATCACTCATTGTCGTCATTGCCAAAAGTGAAAGCTCTACATGCTTCATGCATTGCTTCTCACAGGGGCGCCGATCATGGGGGGTTGGGGGCAATGCATCCCCCAATAATGGAAAGAGCTATTTTCTGGGGGGATTGTTGCCCTTGCCTCATCCCCCGTTAATATACCCTTCGTTGAATACCTAATTGTCCCCATGATGCTCTCAATTGGCCTATTTTTGCCAGTCGGTATTTCGCCAATTTTAGTGTTATGTTCGTACCAGCTGGAAGTTGGAATTTGCACTGAAGAAACGCGCTATTGAATTTTATGCAAAATGATTGTTTAATTTTGTACCCCCCTCACTCCTCATGTTTAATTTTGTACCCCCCTCACTCCTCAGCGGGGGGCTGTCGCATCCCAGATCCCTTGACGCACCTTACCACCCCGGGCAAGAAGCCCTTTATTCCCTGAAAGGCACCCAACTTTGCCCATCCAACTCCAAGTTCGCTCTATTCATACAGCCATTGAGGCCTAAAAACGACTGGCTTTTTTACATGAAATATTTCAGATCATGAATGGGCTCAACAAAAGGACATTATGGTGATTAGGAGAGTGGGCATGCTAGCAGATGGTCGAAATTTCACAATAACTGCGAAGCTGTGAAAAGTTTGTTCACCAAGTTGATGACAAATCATCGAAAAACCAGTTGTGCTTTTGGGAGTCTTCAGTGAAACCATCGTGGCACGAAAAGGGGCCAGCGACAAAGAAAAGGTCTTGAGAACAACTTTTTAGCTTGTTGAAAGGAAATCTTGACAATTGGTACATTTTCGTTAAAATAAGGTAAGCATTTTGCTGTGAAGTCATCGGTTTTGATTCACCACTCTGTGTTTTTTTTTTTTTCAACATAAATCGGGAGATACTTAGTCTCTTAAATTTTCGGACATTCAGCGTACCCTCCAACGTATCTGGCTTCTTTTTGAACTCTTCACCAAAGAAACCGACGATAACTAAAAAGAGAAAGGAAATGCGAAATTCCATTGTAGTTTTTATTCAGTACATACAGGGTGTTTCTGAAATAGTTGGCCATACTTCGTTTTTGACATCGTGGGGCCATTCTGAACAAAAAAAAAGGTGGAGTGACTTTTTGTCGTCCGAAGACTTCTGGGGGTACTCGCCGAAAAAAAAACGGAACGATACACTGCAATTCACGACATCACAACGAGGTCACCATAATCCAACTTATGACACATTGCAAAAACAAGCAAATGCATAACATTACATGCAGAGACTTCAGAGAATCAATTCATTGACATCCATGAATGCATTCTCCCCATCCATGCGTGTAATGTTAAGCATTTGCTTTGTTTTGCAATGTGTCATAAGTTCGTTTTTGGTGACCTCGTTGTGATGTCGTGA
This sequence comes from Sinentomon sp. SZTP_YWyxl, assembly GCA_030068105.1. Classification (NCBI taxonomy): domain Eukaryota; kingdom Metazoa; phylum Arthropoda; class Protura; order Sinentomata; family Sinentomidae; genus Sinentomon; species Sinentomon sp. SZTP_YWyxl. The sequence goes on from JASGXE010012603.1 coordinate 12,945, forward strand.
ATTGCAGTGTATCGTCCCATGTTTTTTTTTCGACGTGTACCTCCAGAAGTCATCGGACGACAAAAAGTCACTCCACCTTTTTTTTCAGAATGGCCCCACGATGTCAAAAACGAAGTATGGCCAACTATTTCAGAAACACCCTGTACACAATTTGGGAAAGGTCAAGCGGAAAAATATATGCCGTCGAATATCGAACTTGCTTTTCTAGTTTTTTGTGATTTTTTGCATTTTGACTCGTGATGTCACGAGTCCAATGCAACTCCTTTTCGATACCATTTCCCCTTTGTTTCCAAAACTGTCAAACCTTTATCCGAAGCATGTGACCTGCCATAAACGTTCCTCAGAAAGTCGAACCAAACTCTTTTTAACTCATCCCTGGTGAAGATGAGCTCCAACTATAACCATGCAATCTAGCTGTCCCAACAGTATCCTTCAGTATCGCTTTTCCAACAATTACACATGCTAACTGTTGCTGTTACAAACGCTTGCAAAGTGGAGTTGAAAAATCACGATCCCGCAATTGGAAAAGTCGTAGCCTGAATTTTGCAGTTTGGAAACAAGTTCAATAGAGACCGTTATCCCACATGAAAACTGTATCTTTCCTCAAAACCAGCCCATCAAACGCGTAAGCCTTGAACATTCTTCAAAATCTGTACTCCACAGTAAAAGAAATACTATTCCGTTCTTTTCTGACAATTTAGGTTACGTGCATATTTTGAACAGGTTAACTCATTCCATACCGTCTCTGCTTTTCTTTAAGAAGTCTGCAATCAGCTGTCCGCCCTTCTTACTCAAGTCATCTGAAAGAAAAAGAGGAAGCTGATGGACTTGAGTGGCTTGATGGACTTGTTGGACTTGTAAAGCGATTTTTCAATTTCGCTTTTCCACGCAGAGGGAAACAAATTACTCAGTAATTCATCCAACTGAAATGAATTCATTAATTTTGTTCCAATTGAAATTAAGCAAATTCAAAAAAAAATTCAAATCAACAAAAATTGTTTGTTGATAAAAAAAACTCACGATTCGTTCAGACTTGAACGATACTGGCAAGAAATGTGAACCACGTATCAAAAGTTCAAACTGCTAGTGTGTATAGTGGCGGCGGAAATGATGTACCCATACACATGTGTTTTTCCCATTTAACTGTTGCCTCCGAAACTTTTTTTCTTTCTTTTTATTCTCATACAGTCTGTAGAAATTAAAGCGCCAGATTTCAACTAAGCGTTCCAGAGCTGTCAGATTTTGACATCGGTTGTGCAAATGGGGATCTTTAATTTCTGCAGCATGGAATTTTTGCCAAAAACTGAACCATCGCAATTTTTACATGAATGAGTTCATTAATTCCGCCGCCGCTATACAGTTCTGATATCTTCACACTGTGCTGTTCACCTAAACATTCATGATATTTTGAATCTGGACAATGGCGACACAGAGAGGGCATAGCTTCGCAAGTTCTGCTGACCGTAATCAAAATAGGTTGATTTTGGCACTTTTTAACGGTTTATAGTTTTTTTTCAGCTGAATCATGAATAAAAATAACATGAAAATTTATTTTCTCCACTTGACAGGTGGGTGTGAACTTCGGATTCACAGAATGCTCCACGTGAAGAGGAATGCGAAAAAGGCATAGCGCGTGAGGTGGGGATATGTTCTGCATTTCACCGGATTCACAGAATGCTCCACGTGAAGAGGAATGCGAAAAAGGCATAGCGCGTGAGGTGGGGATATGTTCTGCATTTCACCGGATTCACAGAATGCTCCACGTGAAGAGGAATGCGAAAAAGGCATAGCGCGTGAGGTGGGATATGTTCTGCATTTCACCGGATTCACAGAATGCTCCACGTGAAGAGGAATGCGAAAAAGGCATAGCGCGTGAGGTGGGGATATGTTCTGCATTTCACCGGATTCACAGAATGCTCCACGTGAAGAGGAATGCGAAAAAGGCATAGCGCGTGAGGTGGGATATGTTCTGCATTTCACCGGATTCACAGAATGCTCCACGTGAAGAGGAATACGAAAAAGGCATAGCGCGTGAGGTGGGGATATGTTCTGCATTTCACCGGATTCACAGAATGCTCCACGTGAAGAGGAATGCGAAAAAGGCATAGCGCGTGAGGTGGGGATATGTTCTGCATTTCACCGGATTCACAGAATGCTCCACGTGAAGAGGAATGCGAAAAAGGCATAGCGCGTGAGGTGGGGATATGTTCTGCATTTCACCGGATTCACAGAATGCTCCACGTGAAGAGGAATGCGAAAAAGGCATAGCGCGTGAGGTGGGGATATGTTCTGCATTTCACCGGATTCACAGAATGCTCCACGTGAAGAGGAATGCGAAAAAGGCATAGCGCGTGAGGTGGGGATATGTTCTGCTTTTCACTTCATGCCTCAGGATAAAAATAATTTCCCCGAAATCTTGCCCGTGGCTTGGAAATGGAATTGAAATTTTGAATTTGCTTGAAATTGTGTGCCCTATCAAAAATTATTATTGTTCAACGACCTATTTAATATGACCACGTTCAGAGATGAAAAGACAATGAAAATATCTTGCCTTTCGGTTTCAGTTCCAGAAAAGCGTGTTCCACTGCACTCGCGAAAACTCCATCTTGAAGTGAATCAATAAACTCTTGAGCCATACGAATGGAATCCTCTTTGGAATTCTCCTCCGTAATGCTTTTTAGTTGGTCCCTTTTTTTCTCATAAAGGGCTCTAGCATCTTTGCTCAAGAGACTTGCGACGGTTGGGTTCAAGAGATCCTTATCATTCTCAATCTTCAATTTTTCCTCTGGTTCCAGTTTGTCATGATCTTCTAATTTTTTATCGATAACTGCATACACCAACGTCAACACTTTATGTAATCCAGAATTCCAGTAGGTGGTTTCTGCATTATCTATTATTGCCTTAACTGCACCGTCCTTGAACGCCTTCCTTAATTCAAAGAGTGCTTCGATAAATCCCCACAAGCTAACTATCATCATCAGCACTGCTGTCATCAAGTGAACCTGAACCCTCATGATTTGATGCCTGAAAACATACACCATTGCCATTTTGAACAGGTAGCAAGCTGGAAAGCCATCATCTTTGCAGCAAAGCCATCTATCTTTGCAGCAAAGCTATCTATCTTTTCAGCAAAACAATCTATCTTTGCAGCAAAGCCATCTATCTTTTCAGCAAAACCATCTCTCTTCGCTGCAAAGCTCTCTATCTTTTCAGCGAAGCCATATGTCTTTTCAGCAAAACCATCCTATCTTCGCTGCAAAGCTATCTATCTTTTCAGCGAAGCCATCTATCTTTTCAGCAAAACCATGCAATCTTCGCTGAAAAGCTATCTATCTTTTCAGCGAAGCCATCTATCTTTTCAGCAAAACCATGCTATCTTCGCTGCAAAGCTATCTATCTTTTCAGCGAGGCCATCTATCTTTTCAGCAAAACCATCCAATCTTCGCTGCAAAGCTATCTATCTTTTCAGCGAAGCCATCTATCTTTTCAGCAAAACCATCCTATCTTAGCTGCAAAGCTATCTATCTTTTCAGCGAAGCCATGTATCTTTTCAGCAAAACCATGCTGTCTTCGCTGCAAAGCTATCTATCTTTTCAGCGAAGCCATCTATCTTTTCAGCAAAACCATCCTATCTTCGCTGCAAAGCTATCTATCTTTTCAGCGAAGCCATGTATCTTTTCAGCAAAACCATCCTATCTTCGCTGCAAAGCTATCTATCTTTTCAGCGAAGCCATGTATCTTTTCAGCAAAACCATGCTATCTTCGCTGCAAAGCTATCTATCTTTTCAGCGAAGCCATCTATCTTTGCTGGAAGGTCATCTATCTTTTCAGTAAAACATTGAATAATGGGGACAAGAATCATGCTCAAGGTTTTGGACCAGAATCCACACATGGCAGACGATTCAGGATGTAGACCTGTAGGTAACATGCTACTCCACCCAGAAAATGGAAATTTGGTGGAATTACGTACCGTTTGGGAAAAATCTCAGCTCACAAGCGTCAGTGGTGTAGGAAATATAAGTTGGCCCATTGAAAAAATGTGCTCTGACCTCCCATTTCACAGACATGAACACCAAACCCAGCAGAAAATAAGATATTCGGGAGACGTATAGAGGTCAAGGAGTCGGTTGGCCGGGATTCAGTAAGAAGAATCATATTCATCAATCACTTGGAGACAGCGCTCAAAATCTCAGAAATCTTTACGAAATCAGTTGCTCTCAACAATTTTCTTCCCTTTTTTACTTTTATAAAAAAAGGAAAAACTTTCAATGCATGTTTTACACGGAATCGAATTTGATTTCGTGACACTCATCACAAGAAGGGAGGACCAATATGACACTCTGTGGTTTCAGATTGGAGGAAATGGCCTGGGACAATTTTTCCGACAGTTTGGAAATGTTCATTCTCATGTCTTCGGAACCATTACACAGCACAACTGCCAGTCACACAATGCCAATTTTTGTTTTTGGACTGACCACCGAAATGCACCGAAATGCAAATTTGCTATTACGCATACAGCTGAGCAGTGGATCAAGACACCAATACAAATATGACCAATGCTTTGGATTTTTCTGCAACAGCTTCTTGACTTTTTTTAATAAAGAGAAAAGGATATTTTTCCTTACACAACTTACAGAAATTCCTTCCTCCTTGGTAATCTGAAAAAACTCCGAAGCCAACAACCCAACTCCTTAATTCCACAACAACAATCAATAACCTCCTCCTAACAAGATTTTCCTAGTATAACTGAATTCAATCTGCAACTGTAACCGGTGCAAATGAAATCTAGGTTTGGATAATCCAAATAAGGGAGAATTATTTGGGGTGAATAACAGCACATAGACAGAGAGAATGACAAATTGTGGGTGAATTTGATTATATTGTCCCAACAGAGAATGGAGTTTTTATTTATTTATTTATTTATTTTAAATTTAATTTGCATGGACGCAGTCCAGCGCAAATTAACAAACATGTAGACAGCTTTACAGCCTAGTCATAAAATTGACAAATAAACCAGAACTGTTACCTACATGCATTGTTGCGGGCACTACCTAATACATTCTTACGAAATGTTTTTACAGAAATATCATTTCCATCCCCGAAGACACTCGCATCAAGAGAATTCCAATCGTTAACAGTCCTAGCAACAAACGAGAACTTTCCAACATCCTTAAAAACTGGTTTGCAGCGTAATTTGAAAGCATGATCATGTCTTCCTGTGTAAGTGGGAGGTAATAGGCATTCCTTGACACGAGACCACCCTCCAATATTATTTAATCCCTGAAAAAGACCCACAAGACGGGATGACCTCCTACGTTGAGCTAGTGATACCCAACCAAGATCAGACAGGATGGATGACACACTGTGTGAAAAGGAGTACCTACCTGACACAAAACGTGCTGCCCTTCTCTGAACCCGTTCAAGTTTTTCCACATGTATCAGTCTGTATGGGTCCCATACAGCTGAAGCATATTCCAACAGGGACCGAACCAGAGCGAAGTAAACTTTTTCTTTAATCACTTTACTTGCCTTAGAGAAAGTACGCCTAACAAAATATAAAGCAGAATTTGCTTTTTTCACCACATTATCAACATGTTGACCCCAGCAAAGGTTTCTTGTAAAAGTTACGCCCAAATAGGTAAAACTATCTAACAGAGGTAGTTGAGAATTTAACAAAGTGTACACACCAATAATGGGAGACATCTTCCGAGAAAATGACATGGCCACACATTTATCAACATTTAACCTCATGCCAAAATTAGTACACCACTGCTCAATTCTCACGAGATCGTTATTCAATGACTGGACATCATCTGGAGATTCAAATTTTTTATGATGACGCAGTCATCTGCAAAAAGAAAAGATCGGCACACCAGGTGGCCGGGCAAGTCATTTATGAAAATTGAGAATAATGTAGGCCCAAGCACACCCCTTGCGGAACACCAGAGGTTACCGTACCAATATTTGAAAATGAATTTTGAAGCCTGACCTGCTGAGTGCGATCCCGGAGGAAATCAATAATCCAATTGATGACACATCATTCACTCCAATATTCCTCAGTTTCAAGATGAGGGAAGAATGGGGAACCAAGTCGAAGGCCTTTTCAAAATCAACAAAAATTGCATCGATCTGACCCCCTTTGTCAAGAATATCAGAGATGACTTGGGAAAAACTAACCAACTGTGTTTCACATGAAAACCCGGCCCGAAAACCATGTTGGTTCGGGGATAAAATCTCCCGATCACTCAAAAATGAGACTAGATAATCATTTATAACATGCTCCATAACTTTACAACACATACTTGTCAAACTTATGGGCCTGTAGGATGCAACTAGCCGAGGATCTCCTTTTTTTGGCAGTGGACACACAAATGCATGCTTCCATTTACATGGTAATTTTCCAGAGCAGAGAGACTTTCTCATCACTACAATTAAAAATTTAGCAAATAAAGATGGAAAAAGCTTTACAAATCGGAATGAGAAACCATCAGATGTAAGACAATTGGAATCAGGCATCATTTTTATCCATTTAACAATTTTAGGTATGGTCAACAAGTTTTTTACAAAAGTATCAGGCCGACAAGCCAATGGAACATTTTGCGGATAACTAGCCGCAGAAAAAATATCGACAAACCGTTTATTCAGCAAGTTAGCTTTGTCCAACTCAGAGTGCCTAAGTGTACCCTGCTCATCTAGCAAACATGGGGCAATTTTATTCATGGACCTCGAGGAGGAAACCAGGTTCCAGAGTTTTCTATAGTGATTTCTTTCACCATCTTTACACAACCCAGAGATAAAGACAGTATGTGCAGATTCAACCTCAGCATTTAATTCACTAAGAAGCTGTTTGTAAGAATTCCTGTGACTAATAGAACGACCACGGTGTTTAACCATCCTCTTGCATCTATGCTCAAGGTTTTTGATTTTCCTAGTATACCAGACGGGTCGGGACCTATCTTTAACTTCAACAAGAGGAACTGCCGACAAGCGTTTCAAAACCACTGAGGTGAAGACAAACCACGACTGTTCTAAACTGTACATGGAAGACTGGGCTATAAATTCGTTCAAGTCTTCATTCAGAGCTAAACTGGTAGCCTCCTTGTTAACTTTAGAAAATTTAGCAGAAAAATAGGTGCAGATATTTTTCGGAGCAACATTCTGGAAGCACAGGTCAACATACACCAGACGGTGGTCACTTAAACCCTCCATGACTATTACTTCCTTAACAATATCCATCGGCCTGACCAAGAAAATATCAAGAATATTGGCAGTAGATTGCGTAACACGAGTTGGATCATTCACAATCTGTTTAAGATGAAACTCTTGCAGAAAGGAGATGGCCTTTGATGAAACAGCAGAATCAGGCAAACTTCTTAAAACCGATAGTGCTTTCCAATTAATGTGAGGCAAATTGAAATCACCCCCAATTATAACCTTTTTTGTAACATTTGATCCAATTTTTTGATTATGAAGGAAGGCAGACATAGAGGTGAAAATCCCACTACTGCTTGAGGGGGGCCGATAAGCACCAATAACGAAGAGGGGGTGAGTGGCATTTTCACTCAAAAGTTTACAGCACAAGTATTCATGTTCAACATCCGTCCACAGTAACTCAGAGGGAAATGCGGTTTTGATTCCAATTGCAACCCCACCACCATGGGAATTCCGGTCTCTCCTGTAGATAACATAGCCATCTGGAAAAACCTCCCGGTCAAAGACTTCACTACAGGTTTGAGTGAATTCATTGGGTGAATTTGGTTCCTCAGGTCCCAACAAAGAATAGAGTTGATTGGTTGGGGTTGAATTTTATTTTGGTCCCAAAACGGAATGCAGATTTGGTGAATTTGGTTCCAAAAAAAAACTCCGGAAGTTTATTTTGGAAAAAGTCCGAAGTGGGAAATAGTCGAAATAATAAAAGGCTGACCCAAACTACTGACGGGAGTTTTGGGAAAATCTAACAAGTGGGAAAATCAACCCAACGGTTATAGAAAAATTGCAAGTGGGAACAAACCCGACCCGACAGAGCCGAGTCAGAGATAAAATTTTGAAGTGGGAAAAAACCTGTACCGAGCGATTTGAAGAAAAATTTGCAATCGGCAAAAACCACCCGAGCGGAGATTCGGAAAAGTTCGAAACAGGAAAAATGTTCAACGAAAAAGCCGATCCGACGGACTGACAAGAGTTTCGGAAAAAAATTGGAGGTGAGCAAAGCCCGACCGAGCAGCGGAGATTCTGAAAAGGTCTAAAGTGGGGAAAATGTTCAACGAAAAGCTCGACCTGGACCTGACCGACCGGAGTTTTGGAAAAAATTCGGAAGTGAGAAAATCCGACCTGTCTAACCTGGGTTTCAGGCAAAAGTTCAAAGTGGGAAAAAGACCAACGAAGAACCAAAGTGAAAACGTGGGGAAAAAAGCAGTTTGACCAAAGTATGGCTTGCAAAGCGAGAAACTCCAAGTGACTGCTGAGACCAATTTCTCACTGACAGACCAAATAACTCAGAAAAAGGGCCTTCAACGTGTTGAGAGGCACTGACAATCGGTTGACATCAGGGGCCCGTATTTGTAAGGCGAGATTTTTTCTTTAGGCCCAACAGATCCTGGTTCTATTTTCAGACATGTTTTGTCAAAAGGCTAGCCATTTTGTCAAAGGCGGTCGTACACGACAACTATTCATGTGACTTTTATTTCACAGTCACAGCTTTCAAGTTTTGGGCCCAATGCATAAACATGGAAGGCATCATTTTTTGCTTTGCTGGGGGACACACGATTTGCGACAAAACGGATAAATGAGCAAGTTTCCATGCCCATATATGGGGGTCTACAAGCAAGGAATGAGGGTTGACCAACTGAAATCCTGGGGAACACAAAGATTTGGCCTGAATGCACACCCTGAAATCTCTTGATGGCAGGCTTACCTATGTTACAAATTTACTGTCTTTTATTCAGCCACCGATACCATCCACAATGTCGACCTGCGAGCAATGGTCCAACTCTGAATTTGCAAGATGTTTGTCCGATAAAATTGAATTCTTCATGTTCCTTTTGATTTGTGGCAAGGATTTGGATTAAGGTCAGAAATACTTGGAATGTGTGTTGCTCTTGCAGGAGAAATTTCCCTCCATATGCATCTTTCTTGGATGAAGACGGGCGACAGGGACGTTCAAGTTCCGAAGTTGCGAAACATCGGAGATTGCCTTCAACGCAAATTTGAAAAGGTTTTCAAGGCCGTGCGTAAAATCTGTCATGCTGTTTTGCAGATTTTCAGGGATGATGCCAACCAAAACTTATCGAAATGCACGCAATCTGTCTGGACAACCCAGATGAAAGACATTCTGGAAAGATTCATCGTCAAAATTATCTTGGCCGAACGAACAAGTTTCACCAAAAGAGGTGTGGTTGATCAAATTTTCCAGAAACTACAGCTTCGTTTCTGTCTGTCCCCCTCACACTTCATCAGTTGCCACATGAGAGGGAGCCCAATGGTGACGGCAAGACGAGTCCTCGATTCACTTTTCTTATGATTTGCGTGAGCCGCGCATTCTGGCTTTTTGCAGAGGGGCGGCTTTGTCAGCGATCATGTTGTTTGGTCCTGGCATAGCTCGAACCCTTCAGTTCGAATGTTGATTAATTTTTGATGCTGGATTTCCCATGGAATGGTGCTCAAAAGCAATTTTCTTTTTCAATTTTTTTCCCAACAGTGGGATCATGTTTTTGTGATTGATCCGGTCCCAGGAATTGCGGACTTGTCTTGCCACCACCATCGGGCTCCCTCTCATGTGGCAACTGATGAAGTGTAGGGGGGACAGGCAGAAACGAATCTGTAATTTCTGTAAAATTTGATCAACCATACCACTTCTGTTCTCGATTGCTTGAGCCTCATTTTCTGTCCTTTTTGCAGAGGGGCGGCTTTGTCAAAGATCAAGATGTTTGGCCCTGGCTTAGCTCGAACCACTCAGTTCGAATGTTGCTTAGTTTTTGATGCTGGATTTTCCATGGAATAGTGCTTAAATGCCATCTTCTTTATCAAAATTTCCACTCTCGAAAACTCCATGCTTTTCCGCCACAGTTCATAAACACCCAGGCTGAAGTGGTGTAAAATGTTTCGGTTTTTGAAGTTGAAAACATGTGTGGCCATCACCAAAGAAAACGATGCATGCAGATCATTTTTTTTTTTAAAAAAGGGTGGGGAATTTGCTGGGTTTTGGATACCGTGGGGAGAGACCACTCGTGGTGTTTTTTTTTTTGTTCCCATGATGATAGAGCTGTCAAATTTGGCACAACTGTGTCCTGTGAACACACAAATATGCATGCAAAATTTGGCTTTGATAGGTGCACCGTTCGGCATAAAATCCATCTAAACGGAGTTGAGGAAGAGTCAATTGCGATGAACTTCGACTGAGCTTGAAAAGATATGGATCAGTTTTTTGCACCAACAACTCAAAAAAGTCAGAAAAATAAACTACCAGAGCAGATTTTTCAATTTTTGGCTCGTTTCACCTTTGCGAAGGCTGACTGTTTACTGTCCCGCTTTTCCATTGAAATTCCTGCTTTCGAGAATAAAAATTACCTGTAGAATGAAAACTAAGGCAGGTCCTAAAAGCACTGGGCAGCGTTCGACATCGCGTGCGCCGATGCTACTCGACGAACCCGACAACGTAAGCCGCCGTTCCCTTCGCAAGGAATTGGTAATGATCCTTCCGCAGGTTCACCTACGGAAACCTTGATGTAAAGTCAAAAATCCGATCCGACAGTCATTTTCTACACAAAATTTTAATTAAATCACCAATGTTTCACCATAATTAAAATAGAAATGGCTGAAAAAAGTTCTCCGGCAGACAGATCATCCCAGCGGAAAACTGATTCTGAGAGAGATGCATTGGATTGAAGATTGTCAAAAAATTTTGCATTGTCGTCTCACGGAAGAAAGTGCTTGAGAGCGAATGTTCGGTAAAGTTCAAAATAACTCAATTTCTTGCAAGATTTTGGAAAATGATGTAAAGACAAAAAATGTGGGGAATGGATCACTTTATCCTCTTGCTCTCGTCTTGTGATTTGTCTGCCTCATTTCTCATTTTGTGCCTGTTTTTTCACGTTTCTTATTGTTTTTTTTGTGCAAAAGTGTTATTCTTGTGTATGATAGTGGGGAAACCCCACAAAACACAGTCATTCAATCAATCAATCAGTCCTATAATACGCCTGTCAAAAATAAAAAAATGATCTGAAGCACCTAAGTACCGATTTCTAAAATGGAGCTGTGACAGGTCCATGTGCCGGCAAAGCAGTTTCGCCAATGGACTCTCGCATGCCAACGGCATGATGCAAAATTTCTTAAGATATCAAAAACATGAAGAGTAAAAAAATAAAGAGCAAAGTCCGATCTATAAAATGGATTAATATGCCAAAAAATGCGAAAAAATAAACATTTTTTTTTTCATTTTCACGAGTGGCATCTCCCCTCACTAATTATTTGCTTGTTTTTGTCAAGCCTGGCTATAGGCCCTTTGACTTAAAACAGAGAAAACCTTTCGAAAACGCTGTTCGATAATCTTTGTTGTTAGAGAAGTCGTGCGCTCAGCTTGTGCTGCATGAGTTTTGATGACCAGTGAAGCACAGCACGGCACTCGGCAAGCACTGTGAGCAAAAAATCAGTTTTGCTGACTGCAACTTGATGTAGGCCACTGCCAATCCGTTCTCTCTCACCTGATTCTCCATGGATCAAAATGAAACGGCTTTAAATGAACTTTTTAAAAACTTAAAATGAACTTTTTAATGTCTTCTGGTTTGATGACAAGAATTACTGATAAGCTTGCTTCAATTATTACTATGCAGAAGAATGGCTTTCAAGTTTTAACTATCAATAAACTTTTGGGTTAAGTCATTTATACGGGGGGGGACACAATTGCACGGCAACAGGGAACAGTTTTTAAGAAAACAGTAGAACCCTTAGCCGTGCAATAGTGTCCCCCCTTTGGCACCAGCATACGGCACAGGGTGTTCCTTATTTCTCTGGAGGGTGGGTAGTCGGTTGAGATAGGTTAATTAGGCGCTTTGGATAGGTTAAGTTAACTTCGATAGGTTCAGTTGGGTCGTTAGGTTAGGTTAGGTTAGGTTGGGTTAGGTTAGGGTTCTCTGTGCAGTGTACCTTTTCTGGAAACAACCAAATGAACCTCACGAAAAACAACCTCGACCCAATCTAATCCAATCTAACCTAACCTAACCTAACCAAACCTAACCTAACCAAACCTAACCTAACCTAACCTAATCTAACCTAACCTAACCTAACGACCCAACCGAACCTACCGAAGTAAACTTAACCTATCCAAAGCGCCTAATTAACCTATCTCAACCGACTACCCACCCTCCAGAGAAATAAGGCACACCCTGTGCCGTATGCTGGTGCCAAAGGGGGGACACTATTGCGCGGCAAAGGGTACTGCTGTTTTCTTAAAAACTGTTCCCTGTTGCCGTGCAATTGTGTCCCCCCCCGTATAAATGACTTAACCCAAACTTTTTAATGACTGGTGTAGTAATTATGATCTTTTGTAGCACAGAGATTTGACAGCATTTGAGAACTTGAGGAACTGCTTGATCAGAACCATAATCCCTAGCCCCCTAACCTTCTGCTGCGCCGCAAATCTTTT